>CM055204.1:17723321-17858321 GCA_029224185.1 Karalla daura | reverse complement strand
TCAAAATATATATATATTTATGTAGAAAAAAAGAGAAAAGAATGACACAGCCTGATTGGCTGCTGACACCTCCTCCGACAGTTTAATCCAGGTCAACATCTTTGTCTTTTTTGGACACCTGGCGAAACCATGGCAACCGTGGTGAGCGGCGTTAAGGCCACCTTGCCTGAGGGCAAAGAAAATGAATGGTCTTCTGGCTGGTTGGCACGGTTGATTACAGCGTGTGAGCGTGTGTGTGTGTGTGTGTGTGTGTGTGTGTGTGTGTGTGTGTGTGTGTGTGTGTGTGTGAGAGAGAGAGAGAACACGCAGCCATCCACTGCAGAATTACACGGAGGCCACCTAACAGATTGGAGCTCTATCTTTAGAGACGGTCTCATCGCTCTTCTGTCACAAATATAATGATGTGCGGCACAGAGCGTTGTATGATAGGGACAGGAGTTTACAGACACAAACGGAATATTTCTGAAATTCCCATAAAGTAGAATCACGACTTGTAGGCGTTTCCATCAAGGGGTGTGTTGAATCATGCTGCGTTAGGTGCAATTCTTTGACTCCACCTCGAGGAAACTGGACACACAAAACATTTTTGTGTTTCCTTGGTCATGTGACCTCATACATCATGTCAGTGTGTTTACATTACACTTACATATCAACATGTCTGAAAAACCACCTCAGGACATCACAAAATGTATTTGAGAGGTTAGTACTTTCCATTATTATTATTATTTGCGCATTTCTATGCATAATCCAAATGCAGCCGTTTTCTTTTGGTGCCATCAGTAGAAAGAAATCGATTTTGTTCTACAGTTTACAGTACATGAAGGTCCTTAGCAGGATCTATGGCACTACAGGATCACAGGATAAGGTGTTGTCAGGTGTAATCACCTGTGTGGCAGACTAACCCCAGGAGCTGCAGAGAGGTGCTGGGGGAGTGGTCCAAGGGAGCGCCACCTGGCACAGGTGTGGCAAACACACCGCTGATGATCTCACTCTCACTCTGTGTCTCACTCTGGTCTCACTCTGTGTCTCACTCTGGTCTCACTCTGTGTCTCACTCTGTGTGGACCGAGCAGAGGGAGGAAGGCAGGAAGGGACAGACTGACTGGATAGAAACAACCCAGGAGAGGCCCGACCAGCCCAAAAACTAAACCAAAAACAATGGAATTATAATTCATGTCTCATGTTTTTCCTCTGCTTAATTGGGAAATAAAACATGCTCGCAACCAGAACCTGAAAATATGAATCCAGCTATTGTTACCTGAGCTTCGGGACACAGCAACAACAAGCAGGACTGTATCTTTGGAAATGCACGGCAAGTATGTGATGAAAGAGCCTCCTGACCTGAAAGCTGCCTCACTGAAGAACCAGACGTGATGAGTGGGGAAATGTGAGACGTAACGGATGGTTTTTTTTTATGGTTTTGTTATTTCTCTGTCTTCAGCAAACAGGAGCTCCTGACCATCTCTAATGTTTCCGTCACAGACTGCCCCCCGTCTCCTCCTCGCACTGCACCCCCCACCATGAAGGTAACACACACACACACACAGAGCAAAACAAAACCTTTCACCCTTAAAAAAACTTCACACATCTAACACTCGTTCTCTCTCTGTTTCCAGTCGGCTCATTTCTTTGACCTGATGGACAAGATGGAGGTAAGGATCTAATAAGCGAGTTTCATCAACCTGTAGTGGCAGGAGGTGGTTGTATTCACTGCTGGTTCGGCTTAAGAGGAAGATAAACGGATGCTGCCAGTGAAACACTAACAGTGATATTCATGCATGCTTCGGGCTCATAAAGCAGAACTAAGCGTCACATGGTACGCCTCCCTGTTCTAAATGTCGTGCAGTATTGTAATCGCACAAAGCTTTGGAAATCCGGGTTAGTTCTCAGTTTAATCCGCCGCTGAAAATAGTACCCCACAGATGCACTTGTATTCTCTGGTTTGAGGAAAACGGTTCCGAGGCTCCGCTTTTTTCCCCGAGGGTTTGGAAAGCTTTTGCGTCTGCGGCAGGAACCGGTGGGCTTAGAGCTGAGAGCGGCAGACAATGGTAAAACTGTGCTCTCTCCCTGACGCTGATGCAGCAGGTGCCAGAAGCTGCCGAGATGAAGACCATCCCGCAGAGACAGAAGGCACGTCCGTCCATCTGTCCGCCCTCGTGTCCTCATCCATCCCCAGTCCCAGTCCCCTCTCCATCTCATTCATTTGCTCGTGAAGAAACAAAGAGAGAGAGATCCAACCGAAAAACCTTGTCCTTTCTCTCACTAATTGCACAATTAGTTAACATGCCTGCAGAGACGTCGTCGTGCATTAGAAATAACGAGCAGATTTTAGATACCTTAGGCAGGAACTTACTGCCAATCAGGAACGAGCGATCTGCGTCTTTCAGGACGAGAACCAATGCACAGGTGTGTGCCGGAGGCAACTGTGAGGGTGCCAAAGGAACAACATCATCTGCAAAAAGACGCTATCTATCCATCCATCTATCTGTCCATCATTTTGGAGGGCGGTCTTGCAGTTTCTCAGTGTTGTTCATACAGGGGCTCTAGAGCAGGGCCTATCAAAGTCTTGTTACGTCTACATCATCTGCCACGTTCTGCATCATCATCTGTGCGGTTTATTCACCTGTTCGCATCCATCGTGGTGTGGTGCATGTCTCATCATGTGTGTCCATGCGTATTCGTGTGTTATGGGTGTGTGACTGCCCTGTCGGTCTCCTCTCTTTCAGGACGACTACATCCCGTACCCGCGGATCGAGGAGGTGAGAGCGAGTCTCTTCACATCTGTTTCTACGAGCCGTTTCAGGCCGGGTTCACAGGCTCCTGGTGCAATACACACTGTGTGATGCGTTGCAGGTGCTGGAGAGGGGGGAGCCATACCCGCAGGTTATCCTGCCCGAGTTCGGAGGTTACTGGATCGAAGATCCCGAGGCTCCTCCTCCCGCTGCTCTGGACATCAAGGGGGAGGAAGAGGAGGGAGAGGAGAGAGATGGGGATGGAGCATTGGGAAGGAGAGAGGAGGAAGACATGCCACCGGGGGATTATGGGTATCGTCTGGAGGAGATCAGTGAGGCTGCACGGGCATATAGGAAGCACTTCCTGGGCAGGGTGAGGTTTGAGGAGGAGATTATGCCAAAACAACAGAAAATTAAGGAACCACTGATAATTTTCATTCTGGATTACTGCACTTTCATACTGATCATTTACATTGTAAAAATTCAAAAAAAAAACAATCACAAGGCCAAGACACTTCTACTTTTGTTAATTGAATTATCTGAATCACGTATTTCTCACTGACCCACTCTCTCTGTCTCTCTCTCTCTCCCTTTCTCTCTCTTTCTCTCTCTCTCTCTCTCTCTCTCTCTCCCTTTCTCTTTCTCTCTCTCTGTCTCTCTCTCTCTCTGCCTCTCTCTCTCCCTCTCTCTCTCTCTGTCTCTGTCTCTGTCCCTCCCTTTCTCTCTCTCCCTCTCTCTCTGTCTCTCTCTCCCTCTCTCTCTGTCTCTCTCTCTTTCTCTCTCTGTCTCTCAGGAGCATTTAAACTTTTCTTGTGCGTCCAGCGCCCTGGGAAACCTCCTGTTGTCTGTGAGACATGAGGAGGAGAAGGAGCAGGAGTCCCTCCATGTGATTATCAGGTACACACACACGTAGCCTCTAAATAGATATATCTGAGCCAGCTCAGAGCATCTCAAGTGCTCTAATTAACACTTCAGATGCACACGTTTTACATGCTGCGCTGCTCCGTGTGCAAGCGTAGGAGCCGTGTGTGTTGAGCGAGGAATGCAAGCAAAACAGGAAACGAGCGAAAGAAACGAATGACAGCAAACGTTTTGATGTGAGCACGTGTTTTCACATGCTTCGACACACAACAGAATCACGCTCAAAAACAGCAAAGTAGCACGCAACACAGTGTTTCTCTCTAAGCTGTGATCATACATCTTTTTTTTACCTTACCAAAAGAAACTTTTCTCTGGGGGTTGCTTTCCCAGGTTCTGAACCAGGTTCAGGTTTCTGATAAATCTGACGTTTGTCTCATCTGTGGCTTCAGGTCTCGCTTGAAAAGCGTCTACCACAGACTGTCACTGACAGAGCTGCCTGAAATCCCCAGTGTACCAGAGCTCGCCAAGGTACACACACACACACGCACACACACAGACAAACGCACACACACACACATGATAGAGTGAGTGAGATGAAGAGTAAATGAATAAATTCCCTTAAAATTCGGAGGCAAAAAAATAGATTATTTCAGTTTGCTCCAGTTTCTGGGTCTTTTATGCTGACAGCCCATCAACCTCAATTTAACCTTAACTCGTCCATCTAAATTTGAATTCAACTCCAACGATGCCGCATCTTTTTTTATCCTTCACAAAAAAACCCATGAGCTTTATTCACTGAATCCGAGAAGTCACTGTTGGAAGAGGAAAAATGTCCCTGCACTGACGCAGCTATAAAAGTGCATAATTTCTTCTGTAATGAGTTTTTCAAACTTTTTCTCTCTTTTTTTTGTGAGTTTAAACATCTTTATAACCTTGTGTGTTCTTCCTCCGGAAGTTGCTGTGTGAGGAAGCAGCCGGGCTGCGCTTCAGTCCGGTCCTCTACCCCAAGGTGAGCCCAGACAACGTCAGCACCATATTCATTATTGAACTATTTGGTATGAGGACTAACTAAAGAACCTGTCTTCCTTCAGGCATCTCAGCTGATAGTAAACTACGATGAGCACGAGGTCAACAACACCTTCAAGTTTGGCGTCATTTTCCAAAGATTCGGACAGGTACCGACTGAAACTGAAAACATCTGATTTTACCAGTTAACCTGTTGGTCCAGGATCATCATTATGATGATGATCATCATCATCGTGTGATTCTCGGATGACTGCCCATACAAAGAAACCCATCAACTTCATTCAATGTACCTGGGATCGTGCAGAGGTGCAATTTCTGCAGGGAAAGAGATGTGGAGATTGCATTTCTTTGTGAACAGAGGTTAAGATGTGTGGGGCGGTGTTGCATCTCACACACACGCACAGAACCAAAGTGTGAGTAGACCATCAGCCGTAGTGTGCTGTGTGTTCATGTGCAACAGACCGAGACGACAGAGGCCAGCGAAACACAGACAAAGGGGCGTCAGCTCTGGGTCATTGTTTGACTTGTTTGACTTCACTTGTTTGAGTAGATGATCAAACAAATGCCCAGACTCCTGAGATTTTAGAATGGGGCGGACCCAGCGATGCCGGGTCTCAGACTCAGACTGTTCTCGTCAGGTTTCCGAGGAGGAGCTGTTCAGGAACAACGAGGAGACGCCGGCCTTCACAGAGTTCCTGCAGCTGCTGGGAGACACGGTGGAGCTGCAGGACTTCAAGGGGTGAGAAGCAGCCACAGCGAGGCTGTCAGACCTCTCACTTTATAGTGTTTCGACGAATCTTCTCCCCCTCTCTCCCCATCCACACAGGTTCCGGGGCGGCCTGGACGTGTCCCACGGTCAGACGGGTTCTCAGTCCATCTACACCATCCACAGACAGCAGGAAGTCATGTTCCACGTCTCCACCAAACTGCCCTTCACAGAGGGAGACACACAGCAGGTAGAGGCCACAGACCTGGTCCAACACGTCCTTTAAGACAGCACATCTGCTCGGTCTGTACGTGATGTGTCTGTACATGTTCCTTCCAGCTCCAGAGGAAACGCCACATAGGAAACGACATCGTGGCGGTGGTGTTCCAGGAGGAGGCCACGCCGTTTGTCCCGGACATGATCGCCTCAAACTTCCTGCACGCCTTCATCCTGGTGCAGGTGGAGGAGCCGTGCTCGGACAGCACCTCTTACAAGGTTACACCTCTCAAACCTTAATGAAAAAATTATTCATATATTCTCAGGTTTACAATGAGGATGATTTCAGTGTAGATCCTCATTTTGGTTCCTGAGTGAAATAGTGTGGCGGTGATACTGTTGTGTTTGATGTTTATATCAGTGACCATGGAAACTTGTGATTGACAGGTGTCCGTCACAGCACGAGAAGACGTGCCTCCGTTTGGCCCGCCCCTCCCAAATCCAGCTGTTTTCAGAAAGGTGGGTGAAGACAAAAAGAAGTAAACGTCAGCCATGAAATGCTGCTACTAAAGTTCTGACTTGTTTTCAGGGCCCAGAGTTCAGAGAGTTTCTTCTCACCAAACTCATAAACGCAGAGCTGGCCTGTTACAAGAGCGACCGATTTGCCCGTCTGGAGGTAAAAACACCTGTCGAACCCTGTAATTTACGTACCAAGTCTGAAATCTAAACAAAAGTCACACAAATCTTTAAACATCACAAAAATGTCCATCTGAGATCTGAAAGTTAACGCTGACTTCATCAATAATCAGCATAGGTTAAGCACATGGCTGATGCAGCTGCTAAATAGGGAGCAAATTTTAATTGGTGCACATTATGTGTTCTTTCAGCTGCATTTCTGCTGCTCTGAATAGTTTTATATACTATTTGACTAAAGTCTATTTTCTATATGTAAACTAACTAAACTGCACAAAACATATAGAATGGACTAAAACGTCCGCAGGGGAGTATAGCACTTTGTTTATAGTAGGTGCTGTACATGGTGAGTGTACATGTGGTGTTCCACACAGTGTCACAGTGTCCGGTCACCTACCGTTCCTCACGCTGCACATTCACACACACACGTTGTGACTGTGTGTGTGTGTGTGTGTGTGTGTGTGTGTGTGTGTGCAGGAGCGGACCCGTGCAGCCCTGCTGGACAGCCTCCATGATGAGCTGCAGAGACGTTCCCAGAGCATGCTGGGACTGACGTCAGGTTTAGAGGAGGAGGGTCGTGCTGAGAATGGACACGCCCATGGAGGTCTGCTGGAGTCCATCAAGGTGTGTGTGTGTGTGTGTGTGTGTGTGTGTGTGTGTGTGTGTGTGTGTGTGTGTGTGTGTGTGTGTGTGTGTGTGTGTGTGTGTGGTATATACATGTCTGCATGTGTGTTTTCCCTCTATCCTTGGCTATGGGAACAGATCCCAGTGGGATTCCCAGAACAGTCTGTCACCCAACACAGAGCCAAAGTGTCACGCCATAACAGAACCTGGATGAGTAACTGTAATCTGATTACTGTTTACCAAATGTAAACTCTTCTTCTTCTTCTTCTCCTTGTTAATGGAATACACTATCACCTCCTGGCTGCTGCATTCCTCTCGTCTCCTCTCCCAGAGGGCGATGCGGGGGCGGAGCGTCTCCATGGAGACCATGTCGAGGGGCGGGGCCGCTCTGCCCACCAGCCTGAGTGGGGGGGGGCTGGCCCACATGAGCGCCGAGGTGAGGAGAGGTCAGAGGTCAGCGATGGGGGCTGTGTTCACTGATACAATGTGCTGTCTGCTCAGTTTGTGATGTTATTGCATGGCTTTCAAAGATGAGGCCCCTGGACTTAAAAACTAAACATGCCTGTCAACTGGAATAAAGGAGAAGTTTTTACATCTTAGCTGGTGGCAAATGAAAACCGAACAGCTTGAATACTAATAACAAACTTATTCTACTCTTCTTCTTCTTCCTTTCCACCTGTCAAACCATCTCCCAACTGACATCAAATGTACGACGCGCATCATCATTATGAACTGTCAGAAAGTAAAATTAGCTCCATCAAAATAAGTCACACTTAATAAGTCAGGCTTTCAGGAAATTTCCTCCAGCCCCGGCTGTCAGTGGCGTAGTGACTCTGCAGATCGTGTCTGTCTGCTAACATCTGTTGTGTTCGCTGCCAGGGTAACGTCAAATCTCCAGTGAAGAGACGCTCAGGACTGTTTCCTCGCCTGCTGAGCATCGACAGCCAAACGGAGAGGCACAGCCAGAGAAGGTACCGCTTTGTTTGAGTCTGTGATGCTACCACGCTTACACCTAATGCTTACGCCTCTTACAATACGCCTGCGCCCTTTGTTTTGTTAGTGTCCTCAGTGAGCAGAGGAGCTTCGACATTTGCCACCCGACACTGGAGGTGAAGTCAGAGCTGCCGTCCAATCCCAGCTCTCCAGAGGCGGGACAGCGAGACAGGTGTGTGTGTGTGTTTGTGTGTGTGTGTGTGTGTGTGTGTGTGTGTGTGTGTGTGTGTGTGAGACCAGGAGGGTCTTCCTCTCAGCTTGTTTTCCCTTTGTTATTCCTTTGTGTGCTCTCTGAGCAGCTCTGTTAACGTTGCTGCGGATTTTTGTTTTTTTTATCTTGCCTTGTTTGCTCATGTCATTGCGGATTATTAGCATAATCCTGCCTGTGGATTCACACTAATCTGCTGATGTGCAGGTGGGTGAAAATAAGCCAACGTGCCTAAGTGAGAAGCAGGGAAGCAAATGGAGATATCGTTTTATCCAAATGGCTTCAGTGAAACAGATAACAGATTCAGCAAACACAAATCTAGAGAGAGAGAGAGAAAATTTGAGATCTAAGAGAGGGTTTAACGAGAGAGAAAACATGCAGACAGAATCCAGGATCGTGCAGTCTGATGTTTCTGTTTCACGTCTGCAGAATCCACACAAAGAAAGAGAGCAGCAAGATCTCCAGATCCACATCCAGCACCTGCAGCTTCAGCATCCCGGCAGATGACACGCACCTGGTGAGCCCGAATTACCACGGACGTCATGGCATGGCAGCCGGCACGACACCTTCAGAGCCGGCATGTAAAATCAGCGCTCTGTCCTCGTCTGTGTCTCTCTCTGCAGCTCGCCCAGGCTGTGACGGCAGAGGGTCAGAGTGCAGGTCCGCTGATCGTCTGCCGCAGCCCCACAGGTGCACCGTCACCTGCAGCCACACACACACACACACACACACACACACACACATCATTGTAAGATGTTACAAAGATGCCAGAATGAAAAATCTACTGTGCCTCCACTATTTAGAATAAGGCCAGTCCACTACCAGCCAAACACCTAAAGCAAATGTGACATTTGTGAACTTCCACAAAATTGTCGGTCCTTAATAGAGATGTGACGTGTAGAGATTCTTAAATCAAAGTCCGGTGGCAATTCATCCACCTGATTTTTAATCAGAGGCAAAATTAGTCCAACATAACAAGGCACTTGATTTATAATTGATTTAATGACGGACGCAATGCGATGAGCTCCGCTGAGATTTTAACTGATCAACATCATGTTTTTTTTCCTTCTGCAGAGCTGAAGAATAGAAATTCCCCGAGGTCCAACCTCAAGTTTCGTTTTGACAAACTGAGTCACTCTGCTGCGGTAGGTCTGTCGGGTCATCTGTGTATCTAGTATTTGTCCTGGATGATTTGCTGCACGACAGGGTCGTGACCACAGCCATAGCCAGAGAAGCCTTGACCTCTGTTATGTTTTTTTCCCCTTCAAAATAAGATAGTGAAGACTGGTAAGACTGGTATGAAAGACTCATAGTTCACACTCACAGCTAGGGGCAAGTTGGCAGCATGACTGTGGGAGGAAAACCAGAAAGGCTCTGTGAATTGAACCATGGACCAACTAGCTGTTCGATAAAAGCACTGTCCACCAATCTACCATATCAAAGTTAATCAGTTAATTAAAGCATGAGTTTTTTCTAGGTTTCTTGGGTCGTAGATTTTGCACCTGTCGTAACACTGGTAGTGACTATGATGCAGTTTGTCACACACACACCAAGTTCAGACGATAGGTTTCGTCAAAGAGAATTTTCCCAAACAGTTAATTTACAAATGAGCCAGAGACTGAAGATTTACGCTGCTAAACCGTGTCTGCCGGGCGGCTGAACTCTGCCTGACCCGACGCTCCAGAACGTTGCTCCTGCAGTTCCTCTCATTCTCTGGCTAATCTTCAGAAACGCGTTTCATCTTCTGAGACAGATGAACAGCTGATGTGTTCTAACACCTCTCTCCGTCTGCAGCAGGGTCACTAAAGTGCGAGGACAGCCGTCGGAGGTGTGTATACGGCAGCACGTTTGTCTTGTATACGTCGTGGTGTATATTGAACTGCCGGAGGAATTTTTTTTCCCTCAAATCCACAGTTTTCTTTATCGTTTCAGAGAGAATTTCTGTAAATATTGTACAATATTGTACAGTTTAGCTGCAAGCCATAATGTAGATACTATATAGGGCAAGAAAAAAATAAGCACTGATAACCTTCTTTTTTCAGTCATATTTTTGTCTACAGTTAACTAACTTACTCACTTACTTAGTTGTCTAACTTACTCGATTTTAATTTTCTAGAATAACAACAAGTGGGTTCAGCTCCTCACCCACACACACACACATACACACTCACACGCACAGAGGAGGATGAGGACAAGGAGGAGAAGCAAAGTGAAGACACCGATGAAGACAAAGGGCCAAGGACAACTCAGCATTCATGCTTCACCACTGCAGAATCGCCAGAGGGAGACAGACCTGCGGGACTGTGCGTGACGCGCACACCGACACACAGACTCACGCTGGGGCTGCAGCTTCTACATCGAGGCAGATTAACTCATGTCGTTCATAGAGATTTAGAGGGTCACTCCATCAGTTTCACATACCAACGTGTTACAAACGTACAGAGTGTAAACCTGCAAAAAGAAGCAGCTTCACTGCCGTTTGATGCAAAAACAATACAAAAAACTAGAAAACAGGAAACAGATGTTTATTTTGCACTAAGATGACTGGACGCTCTGTGGAAGTCAAACAGCATAGATATTGCATATGTACATGTGTGAAGCAGAACACTGACTCGATGCTGACTCTGCTGTCATGGTCTCGATTGCACTGAAAGCACAAATCTGTTCCTCCTCTTCTCTCTTGGATGTCAGGTGTAAATCTCTTTCACTGTGTTCAGATTTTTTTTTTCAAAATGAGAGAAAATAGTTTATGTTGGCGGGGATGAGGAGGAGGAGGAGGAGAAAGGTGCGTAAATACAAAGATGTCGCCTTGTGTTTCTTTTCTGTTTGTTTGTTTTGATTTATGTGATTATGATGTGAAAATACAATGTTGTTACGTTTCTGCCGAACGAGACTTTTGTATTTTTCGTGCGTGCGTGTTAGCTGTGATAATTTGTTATTCTTGTTGAATAAAATATAAATGACAAAGTCGGGTAAAAAATAAGAAAATCAATAAAATTTGAAATAAATGTGAGTTTTCCTTTCGAGTTTTAACAGTTGAGCGTACACACAGAACCTCTACATTGTCTTCAGGATTCCCTCTGTTGTCTTTCCTTGAATTTCCTGATTTTCCCAAACTTCTCCAGGACTTTGCCTGTTGTAACAGTAATGCAGACAAATTGTTGTACAATATTTCCAACCTTTGGAGATTTGTCATTGTCAGTGGCACCTTTGGTTTTATACATTTAACCAGATTACTTTCTTTAATCATGGAGTGTGCAAATGCAACATACTATTCCGGAAATAGTCCGTTTTCCATCCATCCTTTATCTCTCCCACTTCCCACTCAAGAGTTGTGAGAGTCTGCTGGAGCCTATCTAGAGCACACATAGGGTGAAGACAAAGAATAGATAACCTGGACAGGTCTCCAGGGCATCCCAGACACACTCATTCTCACAGGCAGTAGAGCCTCCAATGGAGTCAACATGTCAACTCCATAGAGAAAGACTCGAGTCCAACTAGGATTCTAACTTCTTGTTGTGAGGCTTTTAGATAATATAACACTTACTAATTATCGTAGGTTATTTTTGTGTAGGCTGTGTTGTCACGGTAACAATCCAAGCGATCGAATGTTGTGGAAAATCAAACGTGCGATGACGTAACCAACGGTTTCTTCATTAGTCAGAAGAGCTTAGCCGGGAAGAAAAAACATGGTGCAATACCTATCCCATTTCTCTGGTTAATGTACTAGTATTTATTAGAATAATAAAATATTCATACACACAGAAGTCATAGTGGACTGTTAACTGTCACGCCCCGGACCTCGCGATAGGTGGGGAGCGATAACGGCTCGCGAAGTCGACATATTTCTAATATGGGAGATAGGTGTGAATTGAAACAGTAGACTGGGTAGAAAAAAAAAACAGGTTTTATTTTCTGGTGATGTTTCCATCGAGTCACAGACTGATCCGAAGCGCCAGGATGAACACTGCAGGTTTTTAGAGTCAGTTGAAGTCAAGTGTGGCAGTTTGATCGTCCACAGCAGCAATAGGACAGAGCAGACCAAAATGGCATCAACAAGTCCCCTACTGACACACATCTCCTGTCGTGACTTCACTGTCGGACCGATACGTGGGTTATTGATGAGCATAATCTTAGACCTTTAAAAAAAAAACTGTACACACGCCGATATGGATTATTTTTGAACAGGTTTCGATCCAGGAAGCTTATTTTTGACAAAGGTGTAAAACGAACAGGTGGTGGTCGGGACAGTTTACAGTGTATGTGGGGGGGAAGCAATTCAAGCGCCATCTGGTGGACAGCCTGACATACTACGGTAGAGGTCCAAGGAGTTTCAGAATCTTGGTGCCACGGTTCTACAACAAACTCAATAACAGAGTTTCCACAGACAATAGGAATCAATCCCAGTTTTCTGCAGATACACAAGCTGTCAGGATCGATTCATAATTCTGGGCTGGCTGCAACTTTCGGTTAGTTCAGCAATCCATTGATTTGCTGAATATTTTTGTCTTTTCATTCTCACGTGTGTTAGGTCGATTGCAAAGCACCGTATGCAGAAATCCTCAGAGTTGCAGTGAAGTCTTTTTGTGCTCGTTTCATCAGATTCAGAGTTTAACATTAACGGTGCTGTAAGGTGTCTGGCAAAACAGATTTAATGATAGATAAAAATAGGCTGAAGTGAACTCAGCAGCAACTGTTAGTCTTACAGCTCGATCTTCAAACTGATAACAAGTTCCCCCAGCACAATTGAAATTCTTTGCTTATAATATGGACACAACTCATCAATAAGACAACCTGCATCTGATCTCCGGCTTCAGAACAAGATATTTTGAGACCTTAGGATTGCCGCATTCCACATTTTTTCGTGAACCATGGAATATCTGCATCATACTTATACAGCATTATTCTGCCAGATTTAACATCAAATGAAGTCCATTCTGAAACTGGAGATATGTAAAACAGATTTTAATCCTTATTCAATTTATGACCAGCAGTGATGTGACTTGACTCCTTCAACCCCAAACATCTTGATAAAGAAAATCTGAAGAAACCTTGAGGTTGCTCAAGAAAACAAACACAAACGGTGGTTTGAAGAATGAAAAAAAAGAAGAAATGTACCAAAGTGTCCCACAAGTAGGAGGTGCGCCATCAGTAAAAAGTGACTCTTTTTGTCTCTTGTTTTTTTATTTCATTCCAGAGTCCATTTCACCTGTTCTTTCCGGTTCATGAGGGACAACAGTTAGTGGAGAGGAGGTTGATGTAAAGCGGTGGAGCTTTGGGACGAGACCCGGGCTGAACGGGAGCAAAAGAAGGCGAAGGCGCAACCCTTTCGTCAAAGACTGAGCGAGAATCTGAGCTGCGAGCAGCGGGACGATGGAGAGCTCAAAGTGCTGGTCCCGAGCAGAGCAAGGCATGGCTGCGACCACAGGGGAGGGGCTGGGAGGGGCTACGACACAAAGTCTGCGCTGGTGCTCCCCCAACGAGGAGACGGAAGCAGGACACCTCCTCGGTAACACTGGAATGATTCACTCATGGATGTCAGAGCGCTGGGTGGTTGGCTTTAAATGGAGACGAGTGGCGCACACTTGGGATTTAAACCTCTGAACAGACCGGAGCCTCGATGGAAGACGTCGTCATGACACGTATGTGTGTGTGTGTGTGGATATACTCTATTCTGGGATTGGGATTGGGATTGATTGGGACTGACGGGGGGAGGGAGGGAGGCTTGTTCCACTCCTCTTTACAAATGTCAAGAGTCTGTTTCTTGTCTCCCACAAGTCCTCCCATGTGGATTGAAACACTTCAGAGAGGCCTTGTCACTACTTTTTGAGCTACTCGTCCCAAGTTTAAGATGAAATTCTGGCGTGAGGATTTGGTCGCAGGTTTCACCAGAATCGGATCAGGATGGATCGACTTCTAAAAACCGACGGCAGGAAATGTCCCCTCAACCCTCCGGGCCCCCTGTGCCCCCAACCCCACCCACCCCACACTACCAGGGATACAACAAGACAGGGGAAAAGAGCGCGCGCCCCACTGGCCTCAGGTCAGCAGTCTGCAGGGGCAGCCGGAGCCTCAGGCGTCCGACTCGTCGCTGGTGTCGCGGCTGATCTCGATCTGCAGGGACGGCAGGTTGTCCAGCCGGCTCTTCTTCAGCTTGTGGGTCTGACGCTCCTGCTTCTGCTTGATCATGGCGCCCCACATCTTCTGCAGCGTCGAGTCGTCCTCCTCCTCCACCTCCTCTTCCTCCTCCTCTCCGTTGCCCAGTCTGCTCCTGCCCGCGCCCGGAGCGCCGGAAGCGCCGGCGGCGGCGGCGGCGCTTTTGCTCCGGCCCGAGGAAGAGGAGGAGGAGGAGGAGGAGAAGAGTCCTGTGGAGCGGCTGCTCGGTCTGTGCTTGTGAGGGGCGGTGGAGGCGCCACCGTCGTCGTCGCTGGAGCCGAGCCTGCTCCACAGGCTGCCTGCAGGGAGGAGTCACACAGTCACACACTTAGCAACAGACAATAGCAACTAGCGCTCTTAGCTACATTTCCTAAACTACTTTTCCACACACTCACTAATTCACACAAAGCAGGTGCATTAGAGGGAGAAGTGAGAAAGAGGAAGAAACAGTTTGTGACTTTTAACAGGCGATTTCTATCGTACTTGATTTCCTGTCTTTGGACGAGTTGGAGAAGTGGCCTCTGCTTTCTTGGCTGGCCACGCCCAGCCTGCGGTGCACGTCTCTGATTGGCTCCCTGGCCGGCGCCGTGTCCCTGGGCGAGACGGGGGAGGGCGAGCGCCGTCTGTCGGGGGAGTAACGCCGCTTTCCCAGCCGCTGCCGCACATCTGCCAACAGAGCGGTGAGAGGCGGTGAGAGGCGTTAAGATCCCAGACGCTGCTCACATGCCATCCTGACCATGCTGGCGCGAGGCACACCTGTCTTCCTGCTGGCGGCGGCTGGAGGCGGCGGCTGCCTGTGCTGCGAGGTGCCCTGTCTCTTCTCCTCCAGCAGCTGCCGGACGTCCGTCACCTTGGTGGGCGAGGCGGATTTGGGCCGGCTCTGGGACCCTGACCCACCGATCCTGTTCCTGCTCACAAGGCAGAAAGACACCCAGCGGGTTTGAATGCCACAGACCGGCAGAGAAGGAAGGAAGACGAGACTAAAATGCCACAACAATTCTATAGGAACTGGCTCCATGCTGGTTAAAACATTACATATGATATTATGTCTGTCCATACATATGTCTGTGATAGGTAAGACCTCCGTCCTAATTCAAACTCTGATTTGCGTCAGACTATTACTGTGGATTGTTATGTTGTTATATCGTTTTTGTTATATCTGGCTTTTTTTTCTACACTAGGGAGTGACTTCAAAGCCTAAAATTTACAAAGTAAACCTCTTGAAGCCTGGGTTATTTCACTATTCTGAGATTCCTGAGTTCACTGAATAATTAGATCCTTTACTTAATATGGAGCAGTGAATTGTCTTAAGTCTGGAAGTAAAGAGAACGAGGTTGTTTTGTTTTCTCCAAACTGACCTGATGCTCTTCAGATGAGTGTCCAGCTCGTCGGCGTACATGGTCATCTTCTTGCTCTTCTTTGGCGACGGCGTGGAGATCATCTTCAGCTCCAGGTCGTAGTCCATCTCGTCCGACTCGGACCAGGGGGACGGCGAGCGGTCCGCCCGGCTCCGGAGCCCCGTCCCCAGCGCGCGGGGCCCGCCGCCGCCGCCCCCTCTCTCCCGCTCGCCTCGCTCTCGGTACTCCACCACCCGGTCGTCAGAGTCCATGTCCTCGTCCTCATCCCCGCCGCCGTCCTCGTCCTCCTCCTCTTCCTCCTCCTCCTTGATGGGCTCCTCGGGCAGGTTCACGAGGTCGGCTGAGAGGAGAGAGAAGAAGAGGAAGAAGTGTGAAAACTTCGGGTCAGATGTCATTTCTGCCATCTGAGAGGGTGACGGTCTCTGATGTGCAGCAGAAGAGACACAGGAGAAGAGAAGCGGTAGCTGCAGACTGAATGTCCTGAGGTGCTGAGCAGTTCATTCGTACCAGAGTGTCTGTGTGTGTACGGAGGTGTGTGTCCCATGCTGTCCCCGATCAGAGGCTTCTTGCTCTTGATGACGTCTCTCTGGATCCGCCGGTTGTGATACCTCCTCTTCCTGAACACACAGGCAACACATCTGGTTACATGTCAACTTCTGGAGGAGAACCAAGCATCTTCATGTTCTGAGACCACTGACAGAAATACTCTGACACAAAGGGAGCTCTTTATCAAGCAGTGTAGTCTTTACTCAAGTGGTGCACAATAAACTCCCAGAATCACAGTCTCTACAAGATTCATAATCTCATGATGGGGTCATACATCACGCCACCTTCATCATAATCCGTCATGTCCTAGCAACATGCAGGAGGAGGTTCTAGACTCAGTGGTAATACAGCTCAGACCTTTGTATTGATGCACAAAGGTTATTACAAATGGTGAAAAACAAATCCCATTCATAACTGCCTATAAATGTCTATTAGAAACTCCAGGTTCTGCTGGTTTATACATGACCTGTTCCTAACAAACGATGAGCGGTTCAGTGTTTGAGTCTCACCAGGAGTTGCTGAGGATTCCCTTCATGCCTCCGTAGTTTGGATTCCCGTACTTCATGTAGTATCTGCTGCGACGAGCGGCTCCCAACTCCTTCTTGTCGTCTGCATTGCAGATAGGGAGCAGGACCAAAGGAAAGTCACCATCCGCATCAATGCCGAGTCAGCATGCAGTACCATTGTTCTTGAATGGCTTTTATTCCACAGTTCAACTCCTGAATGCATTATTTAACTGTCAAGCTGGCTTTCAAAGGACATGGGGCCTATTACTTTTCTGAGTTCTGCCTTTTATAAACACTGTTTTCATTTCTGCATTTCACACAGCGAATGTTCAGCAAAGATGTCAAATTAAAACGATTTAAGACCACATCCGTATGTGGCCTGAAGCCAATCTGAAAAGACACGTTAAATGTGTTTTCCTCAGATCTGGGTCACGTTGGGCCTGCCGTGTAATTGCAGTCTTGGGCTTGTAAAATAAAGGCATGTAATTAGTGTTTAGAGTAACTCTCCACAAAGGGAGTACTGCATTTTTAATGTCCTCTGAAGTTATGGGAAGAAGATTGTGTTTGTGTGTGTGTTTGTGTGCGTGCGTGTGCGTGTGTGTGTGTGTGTGTGTGTCACCTTGTGTGGCAAAGCGCAGGAAGAGCTTGTTTCCTTTGAAGGGTTTGATTGCTGGCCGCAAGTCGTTTCTCAGCAGCGACTCCCTCTCCGCCCTCGACAGGTCGTCCAGCTGAGAGGTCAGTTAAACCACGGGTTAGTCAGAGCAGCCGACATACAGACCCATCAGCTGGATGTATTGGAGTTAACTCCACCTGTCCGCTCTCCGCCTTTTCTTTCTGCTCCGCCTCTCCATCGCTGTCCTTCCCTTCGTTCTCCTCGCTGATCTTCTTGGGTGTCTCCTCCTCGTCTTCATCCACCTCTCCCTCCTCCTCGTCTTCGTCATCTGAGCCGTGACCCCGACGACCTGCCACGTTTGACACAAACGTTCGCAAATCCCGTTTTGTTTTTTTTGCCCCATCCTCCTCCATCAAAACTGGCTGAGTGTATCTCTAAACACAGGCTGACCTTTGCTTTGTTGCACTGGCTGGTTGGTGTCCTCCGTCTCCGTGGAAACGGCCTCCGGGTCAGGCATCCTGCTGCTGTTGATGAGGGCGCGGACGGATGTGTTGTCGTCGAGCCAAACCACATTACCTTGGAAACAAGTAGGTGGCGTTCAGAGACACGGGGACTGTGATTTATCTGATCAAACTTCACACACAGAGACATGTGAAGGCTGGTAAAGAGCTGCTATAGACACAGCCAGGGTCTCCTTTACAGTATCAAACACCTTCTTATTACACAGAATGCACATGCACCAGACTGCAGAACATGTCCAGCAGTTAATATTCAGATCAGGACTTGGATGTCCTTATTGTGATCAGACCATCTGTGCATCCTGTCTGTGACACGAGGACAGACTGTAGAGACGGAGCTGGAAAAGTGCATCGGTATTCTTAACATTGAGGTATGCAAAATGGAACTGAAATTGAATTATGCCGAAGACGAGGATTCATGTGTCTGTAACAGCCTCTCCAATGAATTACGGGGACGTGCTTCAGACTAAACAGGAGCCGTTAAGTGGAGACAGATTGTCCAGTTGCAGGCAATAGCCATGCCCCGAAACGGGAATTTGATTTTGGATTATGATACGATTCGGGGAGGGTACACGGTGGATGAGTGAGACTCTCGCTTCACAAACATCAGTCAATGCACGCCTGTCTAGACAAAACTTTGTCTAAAACTTTATCTCAGTGAGTGGGTGCTGAAAAATGATCATGCTTTGGTTGATTGGAGACTCTAAACGGACCCAAGGTGTGAGTGTGAGAGTAAATAATGTGTGTGTCTATATTTAGGCCCCATGACATTAAGGTACAAAGCAGCTAAATGAGTAGATGGATGGATGGATAAAGTTTGGTAAAAAAAAAAAAAAAAGAGCACCATAATGGCAATAGAGTGGTATGGGTTAGTGGTATGTACTCACAGGATGCATCGTCGATCCACTCAATATGTGCTGGAGGATATTCCTTAAAATATCCGAAGACATCCTGTGTGCTCATGTCGTCCACGCCCGTCACGTGGATTGCCTCCAGGCGTAGTCTGGGGATAGCTGAGCATTGAGGAAGAACATATCAGGTTTGACACACACAGACCATACTTCTAAAACCATCTGTGGACAGCTGTTAGGTAGAGCAGGATCTCTCACCTTTCTTCATGATGTCTTTGTCCAGATAAACATTCTTCTGAGTGACCGTCTCCTCCCCGCAGAAATGAAAGCGTCTGGCTCGCTTTTCTTTTCTCTCTATTGCCTCCTGATCGAGAACATGGGAGAATTACAACAGCACTGTGGGTGTCTGTGTGAACCTCTGCACTTGAACCGTTAGGTTCAAAACAGTTGCTATGAGTGGAGTTCAAACACAAACATTCCTAAAAACCCTCAAATGAGGTACTGTGAGTTAAGTGTGTCTTTCCCTTTAGCTCAATAGATCTAAAAAGCTCAGGGTGGGTGACACTTTACCGGCTGTGCACTGCTCGGGTGTAAAGGAACTAAAATGTGGTTCTAGAAAAGAGCTAAAGTCTGTGTCTGTCTGGGCACAGGCTTCAGGGAGGGAAGTTCACACTGTGCTGATAGAAAGCTGATTGATGACGACAGGAGAAAGTATTGTGCATGCACCTCCGCTTGGCATTTAACTCCTAACAGCCTCTGCTCTACCAAGGTTTGGATATCATGAACTTTGAATGCAAGCAAGAGAAAAAGAAAGCAGGATTAAAGGAGCAATGAAGGGTGTAAAAGAAAAATAAGACTGGGTGGAGATTATGTGTAGTGACGTCCTACCTTTGAGTTGACATCAATCCCGGTTATGAACGCCCCAGCCTTGTTCTCATATCGCCGGCTTGTATCCTGCAAGTATATTAATCATCATTATATACTTTATGTCATTTTTACAGAGGATCAACAAACAGTTTAAGTTGGATGAATGTGATAATGAACAAATGAAGTAACATGATGCATTTAAAATGAGGTTATCAAAAGGATACAAAATTTAAGAAACTGAGACTCATATAAACGCATCTTTATTGACTTCTACACAGCTCAACCCTGTGAGACACATCGCAAGGTCACTTTGCTGTCAGTGGGAGGATTTGCATGGAGCTAATTTAATCTCATAACTCAAGCCGATGATTTGGTGAAGACCCAAACCATAAGTGAGTTTAATCACAGAGCCCCCGGTGTTCACAAACTACATAAAACGAACAATTTAGAGTTTACTGACTAGGATTTGGTGGAGGGTGTGCTCCATTCATAGCATTCGAGGAAGCTGCCAGCAACAAGTGACTACGCTAACAAGCAACGGCTAAAGGAAGACGTCATCGATTAAAACTTGACAGGCAGCAAACCGAGATTTAATAGCGAGGCCAACAAGTCGCTCCTGGGGGGGAGGCAAGGAGCCGAAGCCCCCCCCCCCCCCCCCCTCCCGCCATGACCAGGCCTCGGTCCCGACACTTACCGGCAGCAGCTCCTTCAGGGAGCGGTTGACGGATATGTCCTCCGCCTCCAGCTCCCCCTCTTCCACCTCCATCGGCTCGGCTTCGCGGACATCGTCCCTGTCGGAGTCGGAGTCGGAGTCCGACTCGGAGCGGTCCGAGCCGCTGTCCGATTTCACAGAGACCCGGAGGCTGCGGACTGCGGCCATGGCGCTAGCTGTGAACAACAGCAGCGGCAGCAGCGGCGGCGGCAGCAGCAGCAAGAGGAGCAGGAGGAGGAGGCTGCGGTTGTTGTTGTAACCCGGCAATGATTCCCTGCGCTGCTCCCTCTTCTTCTTTGTTGGTATCGCGTCGGTTCAGGAACACGTGAGTTTCGCCGCCACCTGCTGGCCGGGGCTGGTACACACAGGCGTAATCCACGATGCCGAGGTACATCTTACAAATAGTCCTGTAACATTTTATGTGTTGTATTTCTTTACTTCGTTCCTTCCTTCTTTCTCTCTCTTTCTTTCTTTCTCCTTTTCCTTTTATTTATTTATTCCTTTCTTTCATTCTATCTATTCGCTTTACTGTTGTGTCAAATTAAATTTCCCCATTGTGGTATGAAACACACACACTCACACACATAGATACTGTACATACATACATACATACATACATACATACATACATACATACATACATACATACATACATACATACATACATACATACATACATACATATTATTATTGTTATTATCGGTATCAGTAGTAGTTGTAGCAGTGGTAGTAGGACTGTTATCATACCAGCAATACCTCATACACTGATACCCAAATTAATCTTTATTGGATGTTAAGCCATTAGCAACATTAGTGCAGTATCTTCAGGTGTAGAACTGTCTGTAGAGGGCTTCACAACAATCTGTTTTTGACATGTATTTTTTGACAAATATACTGTATGGCAACAATCAGCAAGCAATGTGTGGTATATTGTGTCTCCAAAATAACAGACTATAGTAAATGCCTTGGTGTACCAGGGTACTGCTTTTTTCATTCTTCACCACTCTAATGATGAAAGTGATGCAATATTTCTACATACTGTCACGTGTGTGACTAGTCTGTCTAAGGATATCCACGCAGTAACTTGTTTAGAGCAGCTGCAACATTTACTGTTAATTAACAGGGGTTGAAGTTGTGAGGAGAGGCCTGTTGTTGGTAGGCTTATTATTAGCTTACTAGATTACTAGATAAGAGGCTTATTATTTATCCCCCAGGATATCTCATTAGGATATGTCTCCTTATAACACTGAAACTTATAGTTATTCAAAAGGACAGTTCTGCCTACAATAAAATATTACTATTAAAACCTATATCTTATAAAAAGGTTAATATCTAGCGAACGACACTGGGTTTTGGCCTTCTGTTGTATGTGAGGAAACATATTTTGTCTATGTCTGTCATTGTGTAATAGTAGGCTCACTGATGGAATCTGATTTCCTCATTTGCGTCTGTTAGCCTAAATGAGGCCAAAGGGAACCCATTTGCTCAATCTAAATAAACGTGTGTATTACAGTCTGTGACCTCTGTCGCCATAAAACACACTTCCCGGCAAAGCTGTCAATTCATAATATGTAATATTTCATAATATTTTAATAATACACACATAGTGTTGTTCGTGAATTTTATTTCTGTCAAAAGTGCTTGTACAAATACATTGCATTATTATTACTATTATCATTATTATTGTTGTTGTTGGTACTATTGTTATTGTCATGGACAACATAACCATTATTAGCAAAGCAAATATCCACAAAAAAAAAAAAAGACGCCATGCTTCTGCCTCGTGTTGTTGTGTCAGGGAAACATCTTTTGACCATGTCTGTCGTTATATAATAATAGGCTCACACTGCTCACGCCTGATTGGCTCATTCATGTGTCTGTCCTTGTACTTGGCCAATGAAAACTAACGGTTTGTCCTCGTTCCCCTGAAGCGAGCCAATGGAAACTCACTAACGTCACGACTAGATTTCAACGTTCCAACCGTGACGTACGCGGTCTTCAGTTACGGTCGCCATTTTCTCAGTAGATACCACGGAACGAAGAAAGGCGGTGGCCGAGTAGTTACGACCATTCCGATGTTAATTTACTGAGTTTCCTCAGCAGTTAGCCACATGAGTACATGGACTGCCTGCTGATTAATGGTTATGGTATTGATAAGGCTGCCATAAGCCTTAAAAGTTCGAAGATGGACGACAAAGCGGCGAGGGAAGATGCGTGTCGAGAGTACGAGTCCTCGCTGGAAGACTTAACATTCAACAGCAAGCCGCACATCAACATGCTGACCATTCTGGCCGAGGAAAACCTCAACTTCGCCAAGGATATCGTCGCAATTATTGAAGCGCAAATCAGCAAGGTTTTTATACATATAGAATATTTTCAATTTCAGATGTTTCTTGTATGTCGGTGTATGTAAGCAGGGCCCTGTTTGACCAAGTGTTGTGTTAGCTGTAGCTCAACATGGCGACCAGCGTTTAGTTACGCGACCCAGTTACTTAACTGCACTGTCGAAAGGTCCCCGCGCTGCTGTTGTGTTCTTTAGTGAGGAATTTAGAAGAAATTTATCAACACGTGTCGTTTATTTGGGAATGAAATTGATCGAAACCATTATTGACGGAGCTAGGGGCCCACGGAAGTTAAAATCCACCGTAAAATCGTTTCTTTAATGCGACGATAATCGCTTAAAGACGACGTAAACTACCTTTTTTTAGAGGATATAAACTCAGCGATACAGCTGTGTCCCGTTGCGATTTGACTTGGGCTACATTTTCACCTTTGAGACCAATTACGCCATCAAGTTAAGAGAAGCCAAGTTGAACTTAAAATTACAGTGCATACGGTAACTAATGACGATACCGTAGTTACCGTGTTTGTTATGATTACAAATCTGGTTTCGAAGTGAGACAAATTACCATTTACAGATTGCTAAACAATTCATTCCCTCTGGATATAGACCATAGTATAATAATTTCTGTTAGAATTTCTGAGACATTTCAGGTTCCGGGGCTAAATCTAAAAGGCGCAGTCACTTTTTTGTAGTATCTTAAAGTGCTCCACTTAAAGTGAGTTAACCATAAAAGTTTAAATTCATTGAGATTAAAATATCAAAATACAATCCATCTGAAGCTATCTTGTGGCATTATCTGAACTGATTCGTAGATTACGATGCTTTGATTAGATTCAATTATTCTAACTTTATTGCACATGTGAGCATTGTTAGAATAATCTGCTTCATTTACGGTGGGTTTTGACTCAATCTGCAGCTCCATTCACCAGACTTATTTCGACCCCACATTCGTCTCTTAAATCCTTGCAGTCATTATATGCAGACAGATCCTAGACCAATGTGTGTGCCCACAAGCCTACAGTCAAACATGTTAAGTTATTGTCGGGCCCTCTGGCCTCTTAAAAAAAAAACAACAAAAAAACCCTTCACTTTCTATCTATAGAAATACATTTCAGTCAGCATTTTCACACCAGTTGCCCTTTTGACCGCAGCAGAACAAAGCCCCAGGCAGGGGTATTTGAAGCCTTTCTAAGAGGGAGAGCAAAAATAAAAGTCTCTGCATTTAATCCGTTAGTGAATTTTGAATCACTGAAATGTCATTTGAATGGTTAAAATGTTTATAATAAAAAATGTGAAATGTGCTTTTTGTCATTTTTTATTTCCCAGTGTAATTTATTGGTATCTGACTGGTTTGATTTGTGAGAGCCTTTGAGACCCCTTGTTAGGACTGATTGTACAATCAAAAAGCAACAGCAGAGGTTTAACCAAATGCCAACAGATCCACCTGTAACCGGCTACCGATGTTTTAAAACAACTTGAAGGGTACAAACTATATTTTTAGGGGTGACTTTTTTTTTTGTTAAGTGAGTGAAAACAACTCACCGAGTGTGGAATCCAAACGTAAAACTTGAACTGGGTAATGTACAAAGAGTGGTTTTACGGAAGAAAAACCCTCTTTGGAGGTAAAATGTTGGAGGAAGTCCTTTTTTTATGTGCCATGGACGTGGCCTTTTTTGCTCCAGGGAAGGACGGCAGCAATCCATGAACTGACTGACAATTGAAGATTTTTTTTAATCCAGTCTTTGTCACTTTTGATCACGATCAAGACCGACTGTGCTTACGAAGGACTTGTTTTTGATCCTGCCTTGGAGACAAGTCTGTGGACTGTTTTTCGCCTCTTACAGCCTGTCAAGTCTTTGTCATTTTTCTTAACTTTGATTTTTTTTTTTGTTTTGTCTTTTTCTACTTTTTTAAAGTTAAACATTTTCACACTGGGTGGCAAAAAGGGGGGGGGGGGGTCCCTGTTAAAGCTGTTGTCAAATGTTCTGAAATGTTTTTTTATTACCCCTGTTTGTTTTCTAAACTTGTTGAGTTCTCTTATTGCTCCAGGCCCCATCTACCGAGAAGCTTCCAGTTTTGTACTTAGTGGATTCCATAGTGAAGAATGTTGGAGGAGAATACCTTGCAGTGTTTGCTAAAAACCTAATCGCTTCATTTATATGTGTCTTTGAAAAGGTACAGTTCTCTTCACTGTCGTTTTAAGCTTTGTTTAAGAATTTAAGCACTTAAAAATCTTTAGCGGCACACTTCACTTCCCTCCTGTTTGTCGTGTTGCTTGCTTTTATTCTCATGTGATTTCCTGCATTCTGCTCCTCTGTATTTTAAATGCATTTTTGTAGTCCTGCTAATAAAAAAAAGCACATTACTAGAATACTTTTTACTATCCCATTAAGTGCTAAAATGCAAGTTTATTTTATCAGTAGTTAAGTTGTAATCTAACTCATATTGTGATGTTGCTGAAGTGTATTTTTAGATCTATTCTGTTTGTAGCTGTGGACCAAGTCATGTCCTCTGTTTGTAGGTGGACGAAAACACTAGAAAGAGTCTGTTCAAGTTACGTTCAACATGGGACGACGTGTTCCCTCTGAAGAAACTGTATGCGCTGGACGTCCGGGTCAACTCTCTGGACCCGGCCTGGCCCATCAAGCCACTGCCGCCCACCGTCAACGCCAGCATCCATGTCAACCCCAAGTTTTTAAAACAGGTGTGTATGAGCTGCAAAATTCCCTCGCTGACCAGGACTGTGCCTCTGCTCTCTTGCTGCTCTGTAGCAACTAGATTTGCCTTTGTGGAAAGCGTCTGAGCGGCTTTGAATAGTTTGTCTTGCAGGTTTTTTGAATGTTACAATTCAAAGTCTCAGATGTCAGACACATCTTTAAAAACATGCAGCATGTCCAATTTCAGGCTGAATTTGAACCTAACCATATTGTTTCAATTATTTTAAGTTTTTAAAATCTTTAAGCACAGTTGGTGGTGAAAAAGTAACTAGAATTTGAGGTAAGCTCCAGTATATCCCTTAAATGTCCTGATGATGAAGCACACAATCTCAATGGAAGAAATTACATTGACTTAAAATATTTGTAGTCCCCTCACCCCTTATGTACTATGCTACTTGTATCCATATTAATACCTATGTGGACGAACAAATGTATTTTTTTGTTTTGCATTCTCAGTCATTGATTGTACCCATGTTCCCGCCTCTGTGCCCGGTGTCACAGTTCATTATCTGGCTACTACAACCCTACCATTTGACCTGTGGGGATCAATGAATAATCTAACTGAACATTATTTCCAGGAGGGGTCCTCTCCGCAGCATGTCCCTGCTCAGTCATCAACCCCGCCGCCTCAGCAGTCACCACCCTCACAAACACCAGCAGCGACACCAGCACCGCCGGCTCCTGCAGCGGCACCGACGCCCCCCAGCGCGCAGCCGGCTCCTGCGGTCAGCCAGTACAACCTGACCCAGGAGCAGCTGTACCGGCAGCAGCTGCTGGCCAAGCAGAAGCAGCTCCTGGAGCTCCAGCAGAAGAAGATCGAGCTGGAACTGGAGCAGACCAAAGCCCAGCTGGTAGGGATATGAAGCTTTTCTAAGGCTCCAAATATCTATGACAATGTTTTACTATGAGTTATCAGTTAGTGGGTGCACCTATGGTGGTTTGGATATTGTGTTTGACCCTTGAGTTACTCAGTTGTTCACATCTGTTAAATCTGCCAGCAGGCTGGTGCGTTCATATTACCAACACCAACTCCAGCAGCTCCGAGCCCGGCGGCTCCGGCTCCGACTCCAAGACCCGTCACTCAGGCAGCTCCTGTTGTGCGACCATGGATCCCTCCTCAGCCTCAGCCACAGCCACAGCCACAGGCGGAGGCCAAGCCACCCACCAGAGATCCCCGACTGAACCGCTGTGGCCCCTCACCTACCCCTCAGTCCAAAGAGCAGTCGACAGGGAAGAAAGACACACACACGACTGGAGGCCATGCTCTGACACCAGAGAAATCTGTCAGGAAAGACAAGACCAGGACCCCGAGGAAAGAAGTGCCGGAGGAGAAGCCCACGTCCAAGTCCCCTTCTCCGATGACCAAAAGTGCCCAGAGTAAACACAAACAGGTGGAGGCCGAGGCTCAGAAGTCAGGGGACGGCACGAAGAAAGATCCCAGGCTGAGGAAACGCCCACAGGACAAGGTCGGAGAGGGCAAGGACGAGGAGCTGAAGGAGAAGAAGAGATGCTCGGACAGGAAAGAGAGAGATGAGGGTACTCGAGGGGGAGACTCTCAGCGGCCTGGCAAAGGGAAGCAGATGAACGGCTCCATGGCGAAACACGAGCACGAGGAGTCGTCGGAGAAGATCGGAGGCAACGCCCGAACACACGCCAGGAAACGCACCCGCTCGCGCTCTCGCTCCCCCACCTCCTCCCCAAAGAGGAAGGACAGGCGCTCGCCCAAGTCGAGAACCAGGAGCAGCTCCCTGTCCCCGTCGCCCTCTCACAAACCAGGAAAACCCAGGAGAGTGGAACCGGAGCATGGCAAAGCCAGCAGAGAGGACCGGCTCGGCCCCAAGAAGAACCAGTCGGACAGCAGGAGGTCAAAGAGGCCGGCGGACGATCGCCATGAGTCTCACTCCTCATGGAGCCACGAGGGAGGCAGCAAGGAGGCCAAAGACGCTCCTCACCGCTGGAGAAGCGGCTGGGAGGAGAACAAACAGTGAGTCCCATCATTACAATATGATATTTCAGCGTGTATCATCTTAAAGTAAATCATGTTTTGTGAATGAAGCTGCAGCTAAACGCCATATCTGTCTCGTCTCTAGTCTGAAACAACAGGAGGACTCTCATGCCAAGTCTGGCCCTCCAAACCGCCACAAACCGTACGGAGCCACCAACCGCCCCAGCACCCCCCGCACCCCCAAGCATCGCCTCAGCGTGGACGCCAACCTGCAGATACCTGAGGTCCTCAACTCTGCCTCCAAGAAGGACCTGCTCAGGAGGGTACGCGGCATGCACCTTACGGCTGGATCTGTCTGCACACCGCAATAGAGCTGAGACAAACAGCTCTCGCTTTCTGTTAGCTCGGTTTATAAAGTAATGCAAAACAGTGAAAATTATTAATGGCTGATTCACAAAGGCCAAGATGAAGTTTTCTTATGCCAGTTTTCTTCACCTCACCAGTTTTCTTCAACTTTTTCTTCCTCAATGACATACACTTTTCTTTCATAGATAAAAAAACCAGGAAATATTCACATTTAAACATTTTAACCTGTAAACAGGCAATGTGCACCAGGACATAGGAGCCCTCAAACATATTTTTCACTGAAATTATGGGACTTTAAGGGCAAAAATAATATTTATATGTGAATATATGTTCACCAGGAAATTGTATCTTCCTCTGTCTGTAGGCCAGCAAACGTTTGGAGAGCGGGGAGATCTCCCAGGAGGACTTCCTCAACATGGCCCATCAGATCAAACACCTGTTCCAGTATCAGCAGGAGAAGATGCAGCACTCCGACACCTGGGAGGACACGGGCAACTTCCCCAAGAAGCAGCCGCTGCTGAGCACTCCCCCCTCGGCTCCAGGGCGCCCTCACAAAGGACCCATGGACCCAGCCGAGCTGTCCTACTACGAGCACAAGTCTAAGCTGAGGAAGACGCAGGTCGCCCATCGAGCCGGCGGAGAGGAGTGGGAGGGCGGGGAGAGTCCGGAGGAGAGCGAGGAAGCAGGCCCAGGCGAGAAAGCAGGCACTGGTGGCCGGATCGGACACCCCCACAAATACAACCGCCCACCACGGGATAGGCAGGGTGAGCTGGACAGAGGAAAAGAAAGTAAAATCGTAAACAGAGTAGGCATTTCAAGTTCTTAATCATGTCGTTTTTTTGTCTCTTAAAGGTGAAAGGCGGAGTAAAGAGCGTGAGGACTCCCGAGGAGCTCACAGCCACATGATTGAGGACTACAACCACGGAAAAGTGTTCCCTGCTCTGAAATCTCTCCCTGGCCTGCACTTCCGGAGGAAAGCTGACCCCAGAGAGTCCAGTAAGTGTGCGGCTCTGAACACAACCATGGGATGAACTGCCATGAAAATCAAAACACTGAAAGGAGTCATTTAAAATCTGCCACACCTGGAAAAGTCTCTTTTTTGTCAGTCACTAGAAAGATCTGCTCTAAATATAGGTGCAGTTTTTCATTACATCCTGTTAGGTCATAATGTTTCAGTGTTTTGCAGTTTCTGCTGAATAATTTTTGTTAGTTTTCCTGTGCATCACATCTCATGACTTTGTTGTTAGAGCTGATCCATAAAGCCAAATATTTATTATCTGTCGTCTTTGTCCACAGAGAGGTCAGAGTTCAGGTTCTGGAGCTGCAGGAAGTCAGGGTCTCGATCAGTGACACTTCAGCAGGGTTAGAAACTCTTCTAAAGAGACCAGTCCACACACTGAGACATCACTAGATAGAGCAGGTCCCAGCAGTGCAGTCCCAGTGCGTCCTGGTTCAGAGTGAGGTCAGGATGTGTCAGGCGTTCAGGTGTAGGATGGGACTGTGCTGACGGGCTCTGATCTGTTCCCAGGTGAGAGGGAGTGGAACTCCCCGCTGACGGAGCGCCAGCGCGAGGAGCAGAAGAGCGGCTACGACGCCCCGCGCCGCTACGGCGGCCCCTCCGCAGACCCCCGGAGGCCCGACGGGCCCCCTGCCTCCGGCACCGTGGTGCACAGGAACTGTCCCAGCCCGGCCGGTCTGGACGGGCCGGGCTCCCGGTACGAGCGGGAGCGCCTGTCCCCCCTGCACCAGAAGGAGGGGGCGGAGGCCAGCCCCGTCCCGCGCTTCGAGAGCCCCAACAGCGAGCACTCCGACGACGTGCCCCTCGGCATGGAGCACCCGCCCCACCCCCAGCACCCCCCCAAGTCCATCCTGAAGGGCCCGCCCCGCGGGGGGCCCCTGACCTCGGTCCGGCAGCACAGCGACTCCCCGGGACACACTCCTCCCTACGACGGGCCCGGTCACATTGGCCCCTCCAGACCGCACCCCCAAGGCTGGTACGAGGGCGGGGGCCCGCGTCGCTATGACGACCCGTCCCGGTTCGAAGGACCCGGGAGGTTCGACGGTGCAAACGCAGGGCCGCCTCATCACAACATGCCAGAGAGGTTCGACGGGCCGGGGCCCCACATGGCCCAGGGTCCGATGAGAGGCGGCGACGGGATGGGACGGTTCGACGGGCCCCCTCACCCTCAGGGCCCCGGCAGGTTTGACGGCCCCCACGGCCAGCAGGCGCCCGTCAGGTTCGAGGGACAAGGGCCCGGACACTTTGATGGGCCCATGCAGCGCTTCAACAACATGGGCCCCGGCCCCGGCGGGGCTCCAGGAGGCTTCCAGCAGCAGCGGCCCATGCGCTTCGACGGCCCTCAGAACCAGATGGGCCCCATGAGGTTTGAGGCCCCAGGGTCAATGCGCTTCGACGGACCCATCCAACAGGGGCCCCGGTTTGACATGCAACACCAGGGCGGCCCCGCGATCTTCGATGGGGCCCCCGGCCAGCAGGGCCCCATGAGGTTCGCTCCCCAACACAACCTGCAGCCTCCCATGAGGCCGATGGGACCCCCCATGTATGACGGCCCCGGTGGCCCCCAGCAGAACTTTAACATGGGCCCCCAGCGTTTCCCAGAGCCCGTGAACCCTCAGTTCCCCGCCGGGCCCATGACGTTCCCGGCTCAGCCCAACCTGCAGCAGGGAGGGAACTTCAACGTGCCCTTCAACCAGGGGGGCCCCGGGGCCTTCTACAACCCGGCCGGCCCTGCAGTCGGCCTGCAGCAGCCGGTGAGTGTGGTTTGGTTTTCCTACAGCGGGCTCTGCTTTCTCCCATCGCTGCTTTGAACTGGTTTGTAAACGTTTCTCTCACCTTCAGGTGAACATGATGCCGAACCTCAACCAGCCCTTCCTGCCTCAGAACCAAGTGCCTTTCAATCAGCAGAGTAAGATTTCCACTGCTTCTGACCTTCTCATTCTTTCATTCACTGCAACTGATGGTGGTTGTTCTACATCGGGGGTCCAGTGCCCGTATACTTGCCTTCACGGTAACCGGTGTGAGACCACGTTGTACTGCATAAAGTGGCACAATGAAACAAAGCGTACCCCTGGTGAATGTAATCAGTGATTGGGAAAGGAGTGCATCTGACTGCTTGTGTTTTGCTTCTGCAGCTTCGCAGGGCGTCACCCCCGAGAACCACTTCGGCCAGGTTGACGTCAACGACCTGCTCTCCAAGCTCCTCTCCACGGGCATCATCAAGGCCTCGCAGCCCGAGCCCGCTCAGACCACTAGCACAGGTCAGCGTCTCATCTGATTCACCTCCTATCCCATCGCTGTCTCTCCATTTATACGATTACATGAATGATGTGTTTTTTTTAAAAACAGAAACAACGACAGCGGTCGCAGCAGCTCCACCTGTGGAGGAGGAAGAAGAGGAGGAGCTGGAGGTTGAAGAGGGCGACGTCCCAGACCTCACCAGCTTCAACATTGACGACATGAAACAGTGAGTTTAGGCCCTCACAGAGGGTTCGAGTTGATGTTGACTGCAGACCCTGGCCACTGTTGTAACGCTCTGTCCCTCCCGTCGTCTCCCTCTAGGCGCTATGAGAGCGTGGTGACCAAACTCTACTCAGGGAACCAGTGCTGTCTGTGCAGCATGAGGTTCACCGCTGCTCAGACCGACATGTACGCAGACCACCTGGACTGGCACTTCAGGCAGAACCACGCCGGGAAGGTGGCGAGCAAGAAGGTCACTCACCGCCGCTGGTACTACAGCCTCAGGGTGAGAGCACGCTCAATATGTACTCAGTTTACACACAGAGTCCACCTGGGGATGAGTCTGGTCTTTTTAGAGGTGACCATGACCCAGTTGTGGCTGAAAATTAAATAATATTCCATCCTTAGATTGGAGTTTATGGGTTTCATTGTTAAATTATTTAGTCATAAGCACAACTTAAAGATATTTTTCCCACACGTTTTAATGTTGGGACAAATGACACGTAGGCCTTCATCTGACCCCTGCGTGCGTGTTTTTGTGCATGTTTCCATTCGTCAGGATTGGATCGAGTTTGAGGAGATTGCCGACCTGGAGGAGCGGGCCAAGAGCCAGTTCTTTGAGAAGGAGAACGAGGAGGAGGTGCAGAAGAACCAGGCAGCCGCCAAAGAGAAGGAGTTCCAGAGTGTGAGAGCTGCCAAGGACCGGGTGGGAGAGGTGAGGCGCCCTGACTATTAGTCATCAAAAATGAAAAGACTGTGATGAAACATAAGATCATCATGCATTAATGAGTATTACGTCTGACCACTTATAATTGGCTACTTTCTACTGAGTTATTTCAAATTCAGCTGAGAAATCGGCAGTGAGCAGACTCCCAGAGTTCCCACTCAAAAGCTGGAAAATTACTCATATTTCTGCTCATAGGAAACAGACAGAAAATAAGGAAAAAATGTGGCAAGAGGTAGGAAAAAATGTGGTAAAAGAAAAAAGCTAAAGTTTATTTCTCCTCTACCCCCTAGGAGGTTGGCACATTCATATTCTGCAAAGTCCTGTAAAATAACATTCTCAAGGTTCAGACATGTTTCATAGTCATTGTTGAGCCTGCTTTGTAAATTTCCATTTCCAACCGTCTGCCATAAAAGATGACACACTGTGGAAGTCCTGAAATAAAACGATACAAATCTTGTTTTTCTTTTTCCTCCCGCTCCCACAGACATGTGAAATCTGCCAGGAGCCGTTTGAGACCTACTGGGTTGAGGAGGAGGAGGACTGGTTCCTGAAGAACGCCATCAGGGTCGACGACAAGGTGGGACGCCTCAGAACACCCCCAACTCTAAACCCGTGACTACTGAGATTATTAAGAAATGTCTCGACTGATCTGTGTGTGTTTTTCCCCTCGCAGAACTTCCATCCTTCCTGCTTCGAGGACTATAAAAACGTAAGTCCCCGCAGCACGAGGCCCAGAGGACCGCCGGACCTGAGCAGGCAGCTGACCCTCACTTTGCCTTTGTCTCCTCAGACGTCGTCGTACTTGGACGTCACGCCTTCGCCCAACAAGGTGCTCACCGACCACCCGCTGAGCAGCTTCGTGAAGGAAGAGGAGGAGGAGCCGCAGGTTTCCTGTGCCGTTGCGGTCAAACAGGAGGTGGAGCCTGAGGCCATTGAACATCCTGACGTTAAGAAAGAAGAAGAAGAAGAGGAGAAGGAGGAGGAGGAGAGGAAGATTTCGACAGAAGAAGTGCAATCGGATCCCACAGAACTGTAACACTGCTGCTGCCCCCACCCCTCCTTAACTTTTTCCTTCCTTGTGAAGCAAAAGGTTTTTTGTTGTTTTTTATTAGCGTGCGGAGGCCGGGTCCTCGGCAACACCAACATCAATACATTTTTGTATTTGGATTCTAGCGCGACCACTTCAGGGTCTCCTGTTTATCTGTGAATCGAAACTGAAATTGTTTATTTAAAAAGACAAGAAGATGTTTTGTTTCCTTCCGGGTAAAAGTTGTAAATGAGTTAATTTATAAATTAAAAGTATTTTTTGGTATCTCTGGTGTAACAGTGATTGAATCTAACAGCTGCTGTTGGCTCCTTGTTACAGTCTGTACATAGATAGCTTGCTTGGTTCATTAATGGGTGATTAGCGACGGGTAGTCCCAGGTGTTGGCTTGTTTCGGGCTGGGTGAAGGTAAGCATCGACCGGCTGGACGGCTGAAGACTCCTCCTGCTCTCCAGGAAGCCTTTCTCTGCGGGATCAAAGTCGTTCTGTTGTTTTTTGTTTTGTTTTTTTTCTCCTTTGATCTCAAGTTGAGTTTCAATAAAAAAAAATAATTGAAATTTATTTGTGTGCACAGTGATTGATCTTTGACTCTGCTTTCTGCTTGTTATTTAGGTTTCAAATTGAGAATAAAGGTCTTAAATGGGCTTAAAGGCTTGTTTCTGGTGTTTTTATTTCTCACATCTCTGTTTTGTGGTTTGGTCTGTTCATCTTGCTCTTAATCTGAGAGGTGTCTAGATCTGACTGTGTCTGTTTCTATCCAATGGCTGATCACAGTGTGATCCTGAAATAAAATTGATTAGAAAAAATCTCGTGGTCGGAAAAGTTAATGAAACTAAGTTCAACGGGATGCATTTTCAGTAAATTCAAAATCAAAACATTTGCATTCACATGAATTCATCAATCATCTTTAATCCAACAATGTAAAACAACATATTGTATGTGATGTGTTCTGGTTTCTTGAGCTTTAAATGTTTTTCTACTTCATGTTCTATTCCAAGAGGTCAATAAATAAGACCGAAATCAGACTTACTAACCAAATATGACAAGTAAACATTTTAAGTTATGTTCTTGCAGTATAATAAACTTCCAAGGCAACACAGGTTAACAATAACATCACATATAAAAGTGAGGGCCTGTTCACCAAAAAACAAACGTAACAAAACAACATTTTTAGCTGTGCAAAGTGTTTCTGAAGCGTGTGAATACTTCCATCATGTAAAATTTGATATTTATGCTCTGTTGTAATAATACTTGTCCCTGATACAGAGCAGAAGATCCTGCTGAGTTTGGTTTATGTTCCATTCAAGCATAAAGGGACGAGTGTGTAAAATTTAGTGCGCACAAGTGAGGATGCAGATTGAAACCAACAGCATCTTGGAAATGTACATCCATCCATCCACACAGTGGCAGAGAAATGCATGAAAAACACTGTGGAGCCAGTGTTAGTACATTCTGCATTACTGTAGATACATAAAGATGTATCTACAGTATCTTCACTGAAGGTGCAATATTGAGAGTCTGTGGAAAAGATATCGGGATTAAGTCCGTTACACACTAATAACACAAAAATTATATTCAGTTTCGCCTCTAAGATTCCCTAAATCCCATGTCTTGGCTGATGAAGAGTTTTTTTTCCCTTGACAACTTTGGGCTGAGGAAGAAGCAGGATCTACTGTGTCCTGATCCATGTGGCAGATCCACGTAGATCTTTCACTTCCACAACCGGTAAACACCCAGTGCAATGGCCAGGCAAGAGAACACCGTCGCTGTGGAGGAACACAGAAGGAAAGGGACAATCTTCACTAATCACAACCGAGAGAGACACAGTAGAAACTGGATCACTGCCATCGTGCTGTTCACCTAATCCGCTCTGCAGACATGTTTACCTGCGAGGTAGCGAATCGTCTCGAGCTTGAGAGACTCGAGGACAGTTTTGAGCGAGGCCACTTCCAGGTCCATCTTCTTGTTGATCTCCATGTTGTCGTGTTCAAGGTCGGATTTCTGATGATTTTATCAAAGACAACTGATCAGTCGACCAAAGCAGCCCAATGTTCCCAGGCTGTAACTGATAGACACAGTTGGCTACCTTTTGATGAAACTCTGTGCTTGCCTCCATTAGCTTCTTCTCCTGTTCAGTGAACTGCAAACGGACAAATGACAATTTATGTTTCTCAAGTGGGTACAGAAACAAAAGTTGCTACAGGAAGTAGCAAATGTGTGAGACCCACACATGACACTGCACCTGAAGGCATCCTAAGTAGAAGCACAGCTTTCACTGTGGAAAGACTTGTTCATTTACCAATAAAAAGTGCTTGAAAATCTATGACAAATTCACGTTAACATACAATGTCAGAGATCCTGCTGCTCTCCAGGTTGATGTCCAGTTTGGTTTCAGCAAGGACTTTCTGACTCTCCTCCTGAGGAGAAAAAAACATCAATGAACACATTAAACACAATCATCAGAGTGATTGAATTGTTAGTTAGGATCACACTCACTTACCTGCAGTCTGTTTTTCAGCTGCTCCAATTCCCTCTTCATTTTCTGTCGAGATTGATACAAATCTCATTATGGGCTCTTTAAATTACATGCAGACAGTTATTATTACTATGCACAGCTCTCAGGTGCACATTTGTTGCTACTCTTTAGTTTTCTCCTTCTGTTCCACTAGATCTCACTAATTCCACTAGACCTGACAGATTCAGATACTACTTCTTCTAAAAGTTACACATGAAATACATAAACAAAATCTGAAAACATGTCTAAAGAAAGTGCATGGAAGTCAGCCAGAATGAGACAGAAATTCATAACACACGTCTGCAGTGGTGATAAAACAAGACATCGAATGTGTCACCGCACCGCGTTTTCAGATCGAAGATTGGCAAACTCGCTCTTCTCCAGGATCACCATGTCCTTCCTGATGGAGTCCAGATGAGCCATGATCTGCTGCAGCGCAATTTCCTGACAGGAAGTGGCCAACAGAGGCATCAGCCGACAGAGATTACTCCAAACATCCATCCATCCATTATTATCCATTATCATCCATTATCTCAACTGTGTCTGCTGGTGCCTATCTCCAGTGCAAAGGCAGCGTATACATTCCAGACAGTGTGACAGTCAATAGGGCACACACACACACACACACACACACACACACACACACACACACACACACACACACACACACACACCATTCACTCTTTCATTCCGTCACTCAGTCTTCAGTCGATCTAAACATGCATGCTTTTGGACTGTGGGAAACATGCATGTTCAGGTTGATCGAAGACTCTGAAGACTATAGAAGGAAAGCAGCAAACCTGGTGGACTTTGGTCACCATGTCTTTATAAACAATGTCCATGTTCGCTGTCGTCAGTGTAACCAGAGCTGACACTATAAGCTCTGCCTGATGCTTCTCAAAGCCTGCACAAAAACAAATAACCTTCACGTTAGTAAATAGGTTAGCTTTTGTGTAAAATGTGCACACATTGTATAAAAAATAACAGGATTCTGTCGTAGTTGATAGAGGTAACACTACTTTGTACTTCAGAGAATGATTTTTTCCAAGGTTTTGTTGACAAAACATTCGGGAACATGTTTTTAATTAGATGTCTAAAATTCATTTGTTGAAAAAGGGTTCGGGTTAGGGTTAACGGAATTTATCATCAAGTTATACAGTTATACAGTTATACAATACGTTCATGTTTAAAATCAAACCCTGATATTGAAAGTTGCTGTCTTACCACTTTTCTCCAGCTCTGTCACCATGTCATGGGAGTCAAAAGTGAGCTTCCGCTGCTCCAGAGGCGTTAATTCAACTTTCCTCACGTCGAAAGTACATGAAGGGGTTGTCATATGCAAGTCTACCACAAACAGAACACACATGCTTAACCATAATCTTAAATAACACAAAAAAAACCATAAATGTTAAATGTGATTATTTGATAAGAGACTGATCTACTAAATAGAGCGAGTATATGGACTGGAAACAGGTGGAAAATGGTAATCCAAATGTAACAAAATGTGGAGTAATCTATTCCCTGTAGCTGAATAACTACATGTCAATACATGTGAAGCTGATTTTTATTTCTCAAGTACTTTGGAGTACAGTTCTTACACACTGGCATTATCTGATATTTCCACTCAACAAATTCAATTACCATGTAGATTCAGAGGTGAATACAGACGATAACTACACATTTATTACATGACATTTAAATTCGCAGGTCATTTAACTTCTTCAGGTTTGCATGTACATGTTGCTTATCCTAATGCTTTTGCTATGACACGTTATTCAGCTCAAGGAACTCTTTGAATACTTTGGTGCCATTTTCAATGCAAGCATTCCTACACTACAAAATGGTTGCCATATCAACAGTCCTTCTCCCTCGCGCTCACCTCTAAACGTCGCGAGCCGCCGCACGTTACACCGCCGTAGCAGCGCGAACATCCCGGAAGCTGCTGCGTTTGTGACTTTCACCAAAGTTGATCGAAACACGAGGAGAGGCTGCCAAAGTCACTGTTTACACCGCACTGAGAGGTTACAACATAAACATACACACTCTCTGGCTGTACAATCTGACACAGGATATCGCTTTCACAATACGTCAGAGACGAAAAGTCGAAATATCTGTTTGTCCTGTTGCTGCGTTCAGGGATCATGGGAATTCCCCACATTGATGCTTTCATGAACTGCAGGAAAATGGGTTAACATGAAGCCTGCAGCGAACCACTCCTCGTCTCTAATAAGTCACTAAACTTGGACAAAGCAAAGCATGTTTTTTTGTTTTTTTTTGTCTGAAAGACGAAAAAGAATAACTTCAAGGTATAAATAATATCAGAAAATATCATTCTTAGTAGAGAGTGGAATAAACTACTTTTCTAGGTGTGATAATAGATAATCTGCAAGAAACCTCAAATAAGCCATGTGTGTTGAAAGCGTAATAAGTAATTGAGAGAGTAAAACTGTGAGGTGAGTCGTAGGGCGGCGTTGTTTTCCGTGTAGATGTCAATAAAGTTTTATTCACAAAGACGTCACTGTGTGTCATGGCGGCGCCCGTGGTGGAGAGTTGGAGTTGGTTTACAGCGTTAGCGCTGGGCGTTTCTCTCCTGAAATGTCTGTTTATCAAGGCATAGTGAGTGGAGCTAATTTCATATGACTTCTTTACACTTCACTGGACAGGTGTAAGAGGAAAAGCCTTCGCTGATAGACAGTAATTACAAAATTACGTGACGCCTGTTAGCATCCGGCTAACTAACAAACCAGACAGTATGAATAAAAACTGATCACTATTGTTGAGGATTGTGTCAATGCAGCGGTTTGAGAGGGTTGCAATATATGATTTTATACGGTATAGAATAAAATACAAATGAGGGATTGTTGCTTAAACATTAACTTGACGTGTTATTAACTTCCAGGTTCATGTAGTTACACAGCCTCGAGGTGGCGCCGTTTTACATTACAGATGGATGGATGATAGATGATAAAGGGACAGATAGTACCAACTTTTTCTTTGTGCTTTTGTGCGTCTTTGCCTTTCAGCCATTCCACAGACTTCGAGGTGCACAGGAACTGGTTGGCCATCACACACAGTCTGCCAGTGTCCAGGTGGTACTATGAGGTCAGTAATGACAGATAATCATTAATGGCTTATTTAGCTCCAAAGAAGAATAATTCTTTTGTCCAAGCATGTACTGTCAAAAAAAAACCCCTGAAAATAAGTTAATTTTCTCCCCTTGTAGAACACATCAGAGTGGACTCTGGACTACCCACCACTTTTTGCCTGGTTTGAGTTTGGTCTGTCACATGTGGCCAAACACTTTGACAGAAACATGCTGGTGGTGGACAATCTGAACTATGCCAGCTCGTCCACTGAACTCTTCCAGAGGCTGTCAGTCATTTTCACTGATGTGGTTTTCATCTACGCTGTCAAAGAGTGAGTCCATAGAAGCTTATATGTTGCATCACTTCCTCAGTGATCCCACATAGCAGCTAAGCAGCTCTAAATTACAAGTGTGAATCTTGTTGAAAGTTCACATTCTAATGGTCGACCAGATCATGACTTAAATTTGTGTGTGAGAATTTCAACAATGTGCTTCAATTTTCTAAAATGCCATAAATTGTTAGAATAAAAATCTCAGCAGACCCCCACTGTTAACCTACAGAACAAGGTCTTTCAGTCCAGAAATTTCACCATTGTGGGATGAATAAAGGAATATTCTATTCTATGATGATGGATAGATAAGGGATGTATAAATATTGCTTCGGTTTCTCCTCAAATAGAATAGGTGAGGTGACTTAACAAATATTTCAACATGAACTATGGCTTGTTGCAGTAGAAGTTTCTAGTACCTTTGTTTTGGCATGATTTCTGTTCCTTCAGGTGCTGCAGGTGCGTTCAGGGGCAGAAAGCCTCTCGGGACATTTTGAACAGCCCGTCTTTTATCCTGGCTGTTCTGCTGCTCTGGAACTTTGGCCTCCTCATTGTTGACCGTATCCTTCAGCTGTGGAAGCATGTAACATCTTGTAACATCTCAACATGATGAATCTTCCTTCACCTTTCTCTTCAGACATTCATTTCCAGTATAACGGTTTCTTGTTTGGTTTCCTGCTTTTATCAGTGGCAAGACACCTGCAGGTACAGACCCAAGACCACCGTTCACACTGTTCATTATTTCATACGACGCTGCAGTCGCTCCTTGCTGAAATCCAGTTGTTATTTGCGTTCTCAGTCTCGACACCTGCAGGGGGCATTGCTGTTCGCCATCCTGCTCAATCTGAAACACATCTACTTGTACGTGGCTCCAGCCTATGGCATCTACCTGCTGAGGAGTTACTGCTTCACTCAGGACAACAAAGGTATCGCACACTCACCTGTGCTTTGGGATTATTCCAGAAGGACTAATAGTGGATTTTGTGTGTAAAGTATCTTATACTTCTACTAACCATTGTGTTTCCTTGTGCAGATGGTTCTATCAGTTGGAGGAGTTTTAGTCCGCTTCGCCTGCTGGCTCTGGGTAGCATCGTGGTGTCCGTCTGCGCTCTCTCCTTCGGTCCCTTCATTGCTATGGTCTCCTTTCAATTTGAACTTCTCCGTTTTCAACTTCTCTGCTGTTTTTAAAGATGCTGGGAGCTAATGAAGAAGTGTTTGTTTCAGGGTCAGCTCCCTCAGGTGCTGTCCCGTCTCTTTCCATTTAAGAGGGGCCTCTGTCACGCCTACTGGGCGCCCAACGTCTGGGCCCTCTACAACATCCTGGACAAAGTCCTGGCGTTGCTAGGTGAGACTTCACTACCTCAAAGTAACTGATCTCTGATCAGTTTGTAGTGTTACGCTGAGGTCAGAGATACCTGCTTTATACTTAAGTAGTGTCTAGGGCAGGGAATACACCTTGGACAGGTTGCCAGTCAACTACAGGACATGCACACCATTCACTCTCACACTCACACCTAGCCTCAACCAAGCCCCTCACTGCTCTCAGGGGACAAATCCCGCCCAAATGTCACAGGATGAACAAATATAAAAAGTAAAAGTTAAATGATTTCAATACATTTGATAGATAGAACAGCATGAGAGACACTTCTCTGCGGTCCCTCTACCCCATCAGGAGTTCGTTTGAATCTGCTGGACGAGACGAAGCTCCCTCAAGCCTCCATGACGGGCGGGTTGGTTCAGGAGTTCCAGCACTCAGTGCTTCCCTCCATCTCTCCTTCAGTCACACTCGTCTGCACTCTGCTCTCCATCCTGGTGAGTCATGGCATACCTGGTCATGTGTATTTTCAATTAAGTGCGTCTGTCCTTCAGAACGTTGTCCCTCTGATCGTGTTTCTCCTCCTCCTGATTTTGCGTTTGTGAAGCCGGCGGTGGTGTCCATCTGGCGGCGTCCCCGCGGCGCCCGCGGTTTCCTGCGCTGCCTCCTGCTCTGCGCTCTGGGCTCTTTCCTGTTCGGCTGGCACGTCCACGAGAAGGCCATCCTCATCGCCATCCTGCCCCTCAGGTCAGTCTCTGGCCCAATATTGTAGTTGCCAAGTAGACTCAAAGTTTTAAGTAACATTGTAATAACAGAACAATAACAGGCACCATGATATTATTGTTTCAATCGTAAATAAAAACGAAGAAAGATGGAGTATGAGACCAACCCTCAAGTAGTAATAAAAAGCTGATTCTAGATAATATTCCCACAAAGAAAGCATTATGAAATGAACTGAAACAGCAGCTCTAGGCCCTGGAGCAAGAGCTTTGTTTCTTATCACAGGAGCATCTCTCTGTTTTCCCTCTTGTAGCATCCTGGCAGTTGAGAGCAGAGAGGATGCTGGGATCTTTCTGGTTCTGACCACCACAGGTCATTACTCCCTGTTCCCACTGATCTTCACCCCTGCAGGTAAACACCCAGCACACGACCTTATATTCTGTCCAAGGATGCATCTATAAACCCTTTCTCCTCTGACTTAAAGAACTCCAGACTTAACGAAATGACTCTTGTTCTGCAGAGCTGCCCATCAAAGTGGTCCTGATGCTGATGTTTGTGATCTACTCGTTCACTGCTCTGAGGAAACTTTACAGGTGAGGACACGACTTCTGCCTTCTAACATAAAAATGTTTTTTATTGAAAGATTCAAACTACTTGACAGTGGCTCACTCAATTGAGTGCACCTCTCACATTTTTGCAAATATGTTATGATATCTTTTCATGGGACAACACTATAGAATTATAATTTTAAGAAAAGAAAAGAGCCATCACACTCTGTTGTCCCTAGATGCCTATTCCTTACTCCTCTAGTAATCAGATTACCCTCTTTCTCCCCCTGTCAGTGGTCAGCGGTCTCTGCTCCATCCTTTGGAGTCTGCGTACCTGGTGGGACTGGTTGCCGTGGCGACTGCCTGCGAGCTGGTCTTCCCTCTGTCACCCTGGCAACAGAAGCTGCCCTTCCTCCCCCTGCTGGTGACCTCGGTGTACTGCTCCCTGGGCGTCTGTTACTCCTTCCTGCGTCTGTACGTCAGCCTGCTGAGGCAGGAGAAGAAGTCCAAACAGCTGTGAGGCGACTCCACAGCTTCTGGAGTATTGTAAACTATGATATTCGCTCGCAGTGCTATGACTCATTCAGGGACACCCCATCTCTAGCTTGGCTACACTACATGTTACATCACTGGAGCGGCATGTCAGAACATCTGAAGTCTTCTCGACACCTTCTTTAGACTTTAAACGCAAAGACTCAGAATCAACCTGAGTTCCTACATCTTGCTCAAGATGGAGAGCTGCGACAATGCAGGCGACTCTGTCAACAAGAGGAGACCAAACAAACCAATCAGTAGTCAAGACGCACTTCTTGTTTTTAACAAAATGCCATGTGGACCAAAAGAGGATCAAAGGAATCAAAGGACAGACAATGGTGGATGGGTTTGTTTTTTTCTATGGTTTTAAATAAAAAAATATACATGTATCTGACTCATTCCTGTCAAGTCAACAGATTCAGTTCTCAACAGTCAACAGTTCAAGTAAAAGGTGCAAGATTTGTTTAAAAACTTTATTGATAAGGCAACACAAAACATGATTCATTCCAATGAATTTGGTCTTTTTACAGGACACATTTTCACTGTAAAATTGCTCTATTGCACTATAAGATCTGTTAGCTTACATGCCAACCTGCACATCAGACCTGACTGTACGATTATCAGTTGTTTTAAGGACAAAACGGCCTCGCCTCTAACTGACAGCTCTTCAATATTTACACTCTTCAAACAGCCTCCGCCGTCATCTTGGTCTTGCCACACACATATTATCGTATAAAAGTAAAAACATTTGCAACACTCGCATCATGTAGCTGACTCCATATTGAACTTCAAAACGAGAGATCGGGTGCACAAATCCAGCAATGACGACTGTTGTGAAATGACAATTTCCACATGTTGTTGTCTACCCAAAACACTGTTGCACCACAGTTCCTCACTGTTGTGAAAATGCACCGAAGCAGCTGCAAGAGTTCACCGAGGTCTGACTCGGAGCAACACGTAATCCACGGCATTCGGCGTGTGGACCTCTCTCAACCTTATTTGACCCGGAGGTCTCGATCGGCCTGGATTGGCCCCGGGGTGAATTTGGCCTGCTTCCAGAGGAACTGTTGGACCAGGTTGCATGGGGATTACTTTGTCCTTGAATACACTGCTTAACTCTGAGATAGAAGCCAGAAATAGACTCTTCGTGTCTGAACTAGACGTTAGCACCGCTGTGTTTGTCTTTTTGTTTTTCGAGCCTTTAGTCGATGTTTTTTCCTCCTCCGGCCCGCAGACGACGGCTGAAATCATCTGAAACCTCCGCAGTGGGGAAGCTCTCTGTAAATGCGCTCGGTTACGGCTCAGGCTCTTGAACCTTTTACAGCATTAAGAGGATCAGCGGCTTCATGTCAGAGAACAGCTCACTACAGGGACAGGCTCCCAGCGCGCTCTGCTTTTAGGGACAGATCAGACCTCTCACCTCTCGGGGTCACCATCTATCAGAGATAAAGACTCCCTCAGGTAACAGAAAACCTTCGGCTAAATAACATGAAGAAAGTCGGGTTCAAAGCGGAACGTTCAGCGGACCTGACGTGATAATTAATGTACAGTTTATAGTGAGGTGACAGTAGTGAGTCCCTATGGGTTTGCTTGGATAAAAGAAAACATTTTAACACTAACAGGAACTTGACTGATTGAGATTGTTAATGTAATTGGCAGGTGATCTGTTAGTTTCAGCCATTTGTGTAAAAATAACATCAATAACTAAATTTTAATCTCCCCTGGTCTCTCTTTCTCTTCATAGAAGGGATTTGAACATTTAACATTTTTTACAATATAAACTTGAACTCCGGAGGGTTCAAGGTGGCTGCAGGACGAAACGCATTCTTGAAAGTTTTCCAACATCTTTTCTCAGAAACGAGTTGGGTTTTCAACCTATGGCCCACAGATGAGGAGGCAGGAGTAGCTGGATGCTCCGAGGCCAGACAGCCCATCGCGGCTCAGTTTTTTTCTTCTTCTTCTTTTTTATTCTCCGTGTCCGTTGTTTCCTGATGCCTCCCTCCGGCCGCACAACATCCAGTGTCTCCAGGAAGATCGTCGGGGAGAAGTGGAGAAAGTCTTTTCTCTTTGTTTGAAGGGGACCGAGCGCTGGTTATGGTTAAAATGTAGTAATACGCTAATTACATCTATCAGTCTGTAGTCGAGCGGCTGCACCTCGGGCTCTGCGCCCTCACTGTGCCCGGCCGTTCACGATGATGATTAACACAGGCGTCAGGTCCATCATTTTCTTCAGCATGTCCATGATGTCTTCGTGGTCCTTGGCTCCCTCTATGAACTCCTCCAGCGTCATCTCACCTGAGGGCACAAAGGTCAGAGGCTTGTTCAGTGGGTTTATGAGTGAAAGTTCATGACTTTTCTTCATTGTTCCAGATTTCTGGACTAATTAGACTCATCTGAAGTTGTTCATGTCTGATGGGCTTTGCACCAACTTTGCAGCTGCATTCATTAATTTCCTAAGGCACCTTTTTATTCATTTTCCTATTTCACTAGTATTTTCACAACTTAGCTGACCAACTTTATGTACAGCTGCTCATTGTCCCCTGGGGATGGATGCACTTGTAAAAATCTCTGTCAATCATTTGTCTGCATGGATTTTTCCAAAAACATACATGATTAGGTTTATATTTTCAATATATATTAGAAGTGTGACAGTAAATGTGTGTGTTTGACCTATGATGGGCAGACAACCATGTGTGCAACACCACTGGGTCCAAAGCAGGTAATACAGTGAATGAATGAATGAGCAAATGAACTGAAGACCACTCAACAGAGCTCAGATGGAGAATACTCCAGTGTGTACCTAAAGGCTGCATCCATTCAAAGTTTGATTATCTTGGAGTCTCCAGATAATCATTGTAATTTCTGTATGTTTAAAGAAAATTGAGTGACAACAACTTTTCTAAGTTCCCTTTCCGGACATCTGTGGTTTGAGTTTTCGGGCAGGATGGAGCCAGAGGTGTACGTGGTTGTTCTTTTACCTTCTCCCTTCACGTCGATCCTCTCAAATATGAGCGAGACGATTTCCTCGGGGTCGATGTCTCTGTTCCGAGTGATGTCCTGGATGGCCTGCAGACGAAGGAGTCACACAGTTTGACCCACAAAAGCAGAAAACAAAATGATGGCATTAACCTGATTATGTGTTGGCTATGAATCTAGAGAAAGAAAATTGCTCTTTTTCAGAAATTTCACAGTTATTTACTCATATTTTCGCTTTATTTGTCTACTTTTTTCCTTGACCTGGTTACACTGAAATCTTCAATATGCTGAATTCAGAAATACAACAGTAACCTGGATTAAACACTCAACAGCCGACTGGACTGTGTGACGTGCATCAGACTGGTCTGAGGTCCAGAGTAACTGGGTTGGAGCCATTCGACCCACTTCCAGCAGCTTCCTGTCGGCTGATAGATTGAGCTCATTCGGCAGATTAACATTCGTCTAATTTCAGAGCTAATCCCGCCTGGTTTGTGTCAGTGCGGCCTCAGCTCTGCTGATTCACAAAGCTCAGCCGCTCAGTGTGTGTGTGATCGTTACCGAGAAGATGGTCTCCAGCTCTTCTTTGTCTATCTTTCCGTTGCCGTCCTGGTCGAACAGTTTGAAGTACCACTTTAGTTTCTGGTTGATTTCTCCCTTCAGCATCAGGCTGATGGCTGCGATGTATTCCACAAAGTCGATATAGCCGTCCTGCCAAAAACCAAAACAAAGCAGAGGGAGAGTGGCACATTAAGCTGAGGTGTGAAGGAATGGTTGGAGATGCAGTTTTTGGAGATTGCATGACCTAAACAATGTGAGATCAGCTGTGCACACACACACACACACACACAAACCATGATAATAAAAGATGTATTTCCTGTCTCCCATTCTGCTATACTACCTGAAAGCTGCTGTACATGGATGCCTCGAATTTATACATCCTGCCAGAGCTTCTTCCATTCTCATGGGTTCATTTCATGATGCAATAACCATGGACACACCAACCAACTCATTTACTCAGACTGACACCTTCTGCCCTTCTCTCCTTTTGTACTTCACTCCTTGACACATCTTGTCATGTGTGATCAAATACAAAATGGGTTTTTATCATTAATATATTCACACAAAGACCACCGTTGCTTTTAAATGCGTTGTATCACTGAAACAGCTTTCTGTCCCAGAGCAGCTAAATACACCATTCTCAATCAGGCCAAAGTGGTCATGGCGATTCATGTCCAGTGTGACACAAACTGCAGTGTAGAGCGTGATCCCCTGATCTCAGAACATCCTTACTGAACCTCCGAACTACACGCTGAATCCACTTAACCACGCTAAAGCACACACACACACACACACACACTCACACAGATAGAGAGATAATGGCTCTGCAGGCCAGTGCTAAGCTAGTTAGACAGAGAGCCAATCAAAGCTCTGCTGCAGCCATCTTTGTCCTGCTACAAGGGCCGAAGCAGATTTTTGGTCAGAACCTTTTTTTTTTACGTATTTGAGATGAATGAACAAAAAAAATGTTCTATAACATTTTGGGATACAGAATTATAGCATCTCTTTTAAACAAAAGAGACACTACTAACTAATATACTGGGTTTTTTGTTGGCCTTCAAAATAAAAGTATGGTATTGTAGCACGATGTTATCAGTTAGCTGATTTCTCTCTGGTTCTGTAGGATCTGATTTTAAATCCTATCAACAGTGTTTGATTTCCATCAATCTAAGTGGTTAATGCATGACTGAAACGCAGCAACTTCCAACTTCAACCACTCTGAATGTAGGTTATTGTGCTTTATGTGTTATCAAAGCTTGACTGTTGAGACTGCAGCTATTATTTTAGTATTTGCCTGTAAAGTTTCTCTCCCTCTTGAGCAAAGATGCCAAATGATGCCAAAATGAATGAAAATAATAATTCCTGCAGCATCAGAGTTCAAATGAGCATGACCTAGATACTCCTAATATGTGTGCTATTTATTTTTAAGGGTAGACACCATATAGCACCTTCACAATCAGAAGAACTAAATTGCCGATATTCTTTTTAAATGTATGTTTCTGAGGAGACTAAACCACACAATTTGTCCTCAACCAAATATTTCATTTAAGTTCAAATATTTTAAAAAATGTCTCAAGCTTCCTGTTTCAAAAAAAACTTCCTGATTCACATATGAGTGAAACAGGATCTGGATCTGGTTTTCACTTGACCCTCTTCCACTCAAACTTTAAAGGGTGAGTAAACTTCCCTGCAACTGAAACCCAGACCATCACATTTCTAGTCATAGTCGACATCAGATGATGATCATTAGAATAAGTTGAATTCATTGGAAGGGCATAAAAACTGTTCAAAACATTACACTACAAGTATTAAGATCTTTTTCAAAGTATAATGGGGGGACATGGGGCTGATAACACTGATAATAATAATATATATCTAATTGCCTCTTGAAAGCTCTATGAATTGCACTATGTATATATCTAAACTTACCTTGCCTTGCCAATAGAACATTATATGATTACTTTCCCTATAAATAACTTGAGGATCAATTTCATTTCAATCCCACGCTGCCCCTATTTTTTTTTCAATGGACAGACTTGTTGCTATATTTGCAGCCAACTCATGCTAACTATAGCCGCCGTTAGCCAGGTTAGCATCTTTAGATGTGGTGCTCGCGAGTTTTCGATTGGAACCAGCCCAGTGAAAAAGTTACGAATAAGTCACGTCATGCATTGTTGCATCATTGCATTAGTCTTTGATTGTGATTCATTTAATTGACAGTAACAAGGGTAGATGGGTTTTTACATGCATAGCTGTTTGAATGCAAGAGTTTCACCTATAATGGAGTTTTTGTTTTATCTTCATGTCAATAAACTGCTATATTTCCATTTTGATCTTTGTGCATGTGAAACCTAAACCTTGAAAGGATCTAAGAAATGCTTTCGGATTCATGCAGCCGGGGAAAAAACAAGATGATTTGGTACTGAGAATGACACCAATTTGTCATTTCTAATGAATTTTCCTTATTCTTGACTATTTGTATTCTGAGACTTGCTACATGGGAACCAAAATTTCCAAATTGTCCTTAAAACTGTTTCGCCATCAGTTGTGTGTTTGTGAATGTGTGAAACGCACCCCGTCCATGTCAAAGGTGAAGAAGACCTGGTCCACGTAGCTGTTGGCGTTCTCGGTCATTCCCTTCAGACCCAGGATGGCCTTCAGCTCAAACAGCGTGATGAGCCCCGACGGAGACTCCCTCATGAACTTGTTGTACCAGTGGTGCATGTCCTCGGCCAGGATGTCGTCCAGGTTCGACCCGTGGTTCCCCATTGGTGCGGTCCGGCAGGTGCACCGAGGCAGGACAGTTTGGGAATCTCCTCACCCTGAAGCCGAGCGCAAAGACTCGAGCAGAGGGTTATAGGAAAAAAAATAAGATGAGACCGGACGGTCGGGTTCCCCCGGAGGCAGGAACTGCAGGTTTTGATCCTCAGCGTTTGCTCTGGAAACGTCTTCGACAAAAAGAAATGTGTGGCATCTGCAGAAAATCCAGCAGGCTTCAGTGGCAGGGACTGGCAGTCATGCAGGCTGCAGTGACTCTGCAGGCAGAGAGCAAACCTCAAGACTCTCTAACCCTCTTAGGTACTGGAGGAAAAACCAAGGAAGCACCTAAAATAACTCCCTAATGAGATCAGGCAGCCCTGACGCTGGGTTCTGCTGCCAGGGACCGAGCCAAGAGGCTTTGCCGGCTGAGTTCAGGTGAAGGAGCGGGGATGGACCTGGAAGCAGGATGATTATATAACACTCACTCGGCCGTCCTGGTTCGGAACCGGAGGTTTCCTCCTGTGACGCTGCTACCGGGACCTTTGCACCTGCAGAGGAGAAACTAACAAAGTCATGGAGAAATTCCTGGAAACAGAAGTTAATCATGCAAAAACCCTTCTACCTCTACCTCATACGGTGCATGTAACCAGTATAGATCCAAATATATATCAATACCTATGCAAATCTTGTGACTTCTTCATAATCAAATGTAGAAGTGAACATATGAATCATTGTATTTCCTGTCCCTGACTGATGCTCTATTGCCTCTTCTCCTGCCCACCCACTGTGGAACTAATGCAGATTGATCTCGTCTTATCTCTTATGTTATCTTACGTGAGTTTATTGAAATGTTTAGACATTGTGCTCAGACTTTGTGACGTCCTTGCATCCCAAATGGACGCAGAGAGGAGAGGACACGGTCCAGCTCTGCATTCGTGTCAAAGTCAAGACCTTCTGTCTTTTGAAGTGCGCTGCATCTGCTCTCTGCCTCAATAATGATCTCTAATAGGCTCAGGGCTGCTGGTAGTGATCCAGTTAAACCATTTAAACTCATATTGTCCACACTGGAGGAATCCTCTGAATCTTGTAATCCCCTTGATTCGCAATTTTAGATCAGAACCTTTGAAAATGTGCAAATATATCATGCACATTGTATAAAAAAATGCAAGATTCAGACTAAAGATTATGATACAAACGGTTTGAAGAGCTGCATTCGGGGTCACATTCAGGCCAGAGAGCGCCAGGAGTCCTGTCTGAATGGCGGATTATCTGAATTGTTTGTAATACTTGAAACCGGTGCAGGATCGGAGCACCAATGGCTGAACGAGACAGAACTCAGCAGTATGCTAATGAGATCAAAGTGGCTACAGCTTGTACTGCCAGCAGGTTTAATCAGACCTGAGCTTTGATTAGGTGCCCAGTCTCTAAGTCACTTCAGAAATTCTACAAGGTGATGGGGAATGCACAGGATGTTGGTCGGCCACCTTATTCACCCCGATCGGATTGAGGACATTTCATTGCGATCCAGCCAGTGGTTCTAGGGAACCCTCCAGACGTCCCACATTATCCACGGTTCTCAGAACTTCTAGAAGGACTTCCTGTGTCATCACTGACACAGCAACGGACTCTGACCCTGGACTTTTCTCACACCACTGTCATTCAGGACGAGTAGCTGGCGTCCATCCATCGTCTTACCCGCTCTGTACCTTTTCCTCTGACGTGACGAGGGAACGGTCGGGGAATAGACCTTGAAAAGGTCACCAGTCCATCTCAGGGTGCAGTTATAGAGCCAGCGATGACGTTTCATGAGCTGTCATAGGCCTCAGAGCAAAAAGGTTGTGAGTTCGCCTCCCGGTTTCCTCCCACAGCTCAAAAACACAGACTAAGGTTTATTGGAGACTATAAACTTCTCTTAAGTGTAAATCTTGAAGTCCAGACATCAGTTTCACTGGGTCTGGTCTCTTTTTAATTGACATAAATTATATTTAAAACGCTTCCTGGTCCAATAGCTGTCTCCATATCAACATATGAATAGTCAATTTCTCACAATCCCAATAATCCATAAAGAAATAGGTCACAGGTCATTCAAACAGAAAGACCCCAAATCGATTAACTCTTTCAATAGTTTTAGATGGTAATTATTTTCCAGTTTTAGGATAAACTGTTCTAGTTTTTCATAATATTGTTTCTATTGAGACAATGCCTTTGAAACTTTGGTCCCCGGTTTTACTATTGCATTGTTATGTTGATGCCCCTGATGGTAAAATCATGGTAATATCACATTTAAATAGTTCTTGATTTCTTTCTTTCTTACTATGATTGCATTTAAGAGCTTGTGATGGGGTGGGTGGTGGGTAGAGGTTGTATCAGTGGGAGAGCTGTTTGTATTGTGTGTCTGTTTCATATTTCCGTAAAGTATGCTTTGAGTATTGTGTCGGGAAAACAAGAGGCAGAAGCATCTCAAGAAGTTTTACAAAATAAAACTGTAATTGAATATGAATGAGAGAGTGAAGCGTGTGTGTGTGTGGTAGCCAGGTGTCCAGGGTGTATCCCCTGCCTTTGCCCTGAACCTCTGCACCCGGCCGTCCTCTCGTCTTATCTGAGGCTGCAGGCAAACTGGATGTGAGTGCGGCGGGAGATCAAACAGATTAACCGAGAATAAGATTTAAACACAGAGAGTAAGAGGAGCAGCGGCAGCAGGAGCCGGAGCCAGGTTTCCTCCCCTCAGGGAGTCTCCTGCCAGATCCTTCTTTTCCAGGTAAAAGCCCTCAGGAGATTAGCAGCTATACAGTCATATGGAGACGTGCCAGCTGTGGAAAATCCTTTCCTCATCTCAACTCATCTTGAACTCATCTTATCGTCAAACGGAGGAATCAGACGTGACCTAAAGACCACTAAGTTTTATAATAGACCTATAGGATGACCATGTTAAATATAGATACTTTGCTTTAAAAATAGTGCAGAAATGCTGAACTATGAACTGATTGACCTTCACTGTGTCAAAGAGAGATTCCTTCCTGCTGCTGCTCTATAACCAACACTGTCAGCTCTATTTCATGTTTATTTATTTGTATTTTTTATTATTTTGTATTTTTACTTTATATTATTATTATTATCATCATCATCACATTATTATTATTATTATTATTATTATTATTATTATTATTATTATTATTATTATTATTATTATTATTATTATTATTATTATTATTATTATTATTATTATTATTATTATTATTATTATTATTATATTTTATTTATTATTATTAGGATGTCATGTCAATCAATATGCTGCTTTAACAATGAAATTTCCCCATTGTGTGACAATTAAAGGTATATTATTCTCAATCACATCTCTTTTACAGAATACTCTTCAATACTAGTGAATATACAATACAATCTAATCAATATAACATGAATCAGGACCTGAACAACTTGTTGCTATTATATCATTATATGTGAGAAGAGGGCAGGGACACAAGAGTGTAGCGAAAATATTTATTTTTCATTCCAGTTTCAGACCTCGAGGCAAAATGTGTCCAGTTTCACAAAAAAATGTACATTTTTTTAACCCTCTGAGTGAATGTGCAGCTTTTAAACTATTTAAAAAATGTGAAAAAAATTTTTTGAATTTTTGTCAATGCTTGGAATAAGGCTTCGGACGTTTCTCTCTGTGAAGCTGCAAACGAGCGAGCACAGGGAGACAAAATAACAAGTTCACACTTCACCAAAAAAAAAGAAAAGATCTGGAGCTTTAAATAAACGTACAGACACCAAAAACCTCACATTGTTGTCATCAGCAGTCAAAGGCAAAAAAAAATGACAATGAAAACCATAAAAAATCAAGATATTCTTATAAAAGAACAAATTCAGCTTTGCAGGATAAAAAAAGAAAGAAACAAAAAACATCAAGACATCGCTTTCAGGAGATTCCTTGTGACTCTGAGTTGAAGCTGAATTGTGTGGAGCCCCTAAAGTCCCATCTGATGATGTCTTTAATCTTTTGCTTCCAAGATAATTTGCTATAAATTCCTATGCGAGGACTTCAAAATGCCTAAAATGCTACGTGCTCTTGCACGAGATGATCGTCCATGAAGCCACTCGTCTGTTTCAGACTCTGATGGTGTTTTACGATGTCACTCACCAGCTGCTCACTGCTAATCGACTTTCCTCACCTCGTTGTTGTAACATGAAATACCGCACACTCCAGCATGACATGACTATTATGTGCAGGAGGGCATAAGTCCTCACAGATGGATAGGTATTTATAATGAATTACCTCGAGGCGTACAAGATTAAATTCACCTGATGGGACTTTGGAGATTCTGTAGCATCGTGTGGAGAAACCCATGAATACTGTCCTCTACAGGCTCCATATCAGAGGTGAGCCTTGATGACAGGTGCGACAGGTCGTGTAAATGTTTGCACCCACAGAGTCCAGACTCTCTCTCTCTCTCTCTCTCTCTTTTGCATGCCTTTCTCCTCTCTCAGGCGTCATGGCTGCAGGGTTTTCTCTCCCAAATGACGAGATCAGGATGTCCACGGGTCTGATTCCTCACCGGACTGAGCACTCACTCGTCGTCTCCTGGAGGAAGGAAACACAGCGAAACACAACCTTATTATTACTCAACAGATGAGCTAGAATAGCAACATTAATTTAAATGCTCAATACTTGCCTCGATAGAAAGATCCATAGCATAAAACCAATGTCAAATGAATGCATAAACCCTTTTTATTGCTTTATGGTTAACATTAGCTTTCATGGACATGCATTAAGGTTAACAGGTCACTTTAAATTGTCCCGAGGTGTGAATAAGAAAGCCAATAGTGTGTGTGCCCTACAATGTAATATTTAGAACTGAAATGCTTAATCTGAACTGAATTGGCTCCATCCTACAGAACAATGAAGAATGGTAGGAGGATGAAGAAACTTCAGCTTTAACTTATGCTTTTTGCTTTTCTTTTTCTATTTATCTTTTTTCTCTTATATGCTCTTTACACTGTCTTGACTACTTTACATTACTTTACATTTCTCCTAACCTAGGACATTTTAGAAGCATAATTCGTCGTGTGATGTGATGCTCAGTAGGAAACTAGGATCCAGTTCGGCTCAACACAGCTTTATTCTAAATGCTGATTCTTAATAATAGAGTTTTCATTCAGAGCTGAACTTTTGACATTAGTAAAACTCACCTTGTCTTCTGCTTTGCTTTCTGCTGCTCCTTCGCTCGAATCTTCAGAGGTTTTCTGTTGGACTTCCTCCTCCTCTTCCTTCTTCTCCTCCTTCTCTTCCTTCTTCTCCACCTCCTCATCCTTCTCCTCCTCTTTTCTCTCCGAAGTAGGTACTTCTCCCGTGGATGCACTCTCTCTCTCCTCCCTCTCGTCTTCAGCTCTGGACTTCTCGCTGTCCTCTGTGTGGTCTTCACGGTGGGATACGGCTCCATCGGGACAAGTCGGCGTGTCCATTTGATCCTCCTTCACCTCCTCCGATGGACCTTCCTGTTTGAAAACCTCTCCTCTCTCCTCCTCATCCTGGCCTCCTCCTCCTCCTCCTGTCGATTTGTCTTCACTGGGAGAGCTCGGCGTTGCGTCTCCTTCCTCGTTGGCCAGGCCGACCTCGTCTCCGTTGCTGGACTTCCTGTGGCGTCGGGATGGAGGCCGTCGCCGGATGGAGTGGCGAGCTCTGCCCTGGAACGGACCAATGGGAGCAGAGTTTACATGGACATGTTCCATATAAGACAATGATCATTTATGGTGTTTAAAAGAGTTCAGAATATTCCATCCATATCTATTATATGTTTGAGAGCATAGGAGGATTAGTACTTGATGACAAACCCCATTCATCATAATCACATCCTCTGTGATATGGAAATATGGGAAAGGAGAAAGACTACTTGTGTAAATCTTGTTTTTATTTTATGTTCCATTCACCCAACCATCCATCCAAATCCTTCATTACATTCACATCCTTAAAAGTTAGAAGCATTTCATTGCTGTTTACGTGTCCTTATTTAGCATTCATCTATTTTCTTAAAACTTATAACTACAGTAAATGGTTATGGTAGTCACGCACACCATTCACCCTCACACTCACATTTTGGCACACTTTTAGAGTCTCCAATCAGCCTGAACATGCATGTCTTCCTGTGTCTGCCTGGATAAAGTCCAGGACAGACACAGGAAGCACACACCAACCCTCTGTGTGCCCTCGGTGTGACCCGGGGGTCAATCCTGTCATTCCAGCAAACTAAGATCGGACTCTGAAGAGAACAGTGGAGTCGTCCTCCAGCTCTGACTGACCTTGATGTTGGTGTTTGACAGGATGGTCCCCTCCCCCACCGCAGGAGGGGCCTCGAAGGAGACAGGCCCTTCCTCCTCAGTGAAGGGAGAGGAGGCGACAGGACTGGTAGGGGTCCCTGATGCAGATGCGGTTGCCGTGGTAACGGGGCCGGACACGGGGGCCGACCCAGGGGCCGACCCAGGGGCCGACCCGGGGGCCGAGCCCGGGGAGGGCGGGGTGAAATTTGGAGGCAGCAGTCTGAAGCCGGGACTCTTTGGAGAGGGCATCAAGGCCGTGGGAGACAAAACCAGGCTGGCCTAAGCGGAGGACAGGCAGAGTGATGTCATGGTGATGTCAGACTGCAGCTCTGCGCCCACGCCAGCAGAGAGCAGCACCAGCCAACAGGAGCCGCCTGGACTCACCTGGAGCTTCTCGATCAGAGCAGAGTTCCTCTTGGCTTTGGTAGGACCGGGAGAGGTCACAGCTGGAGGCTGCTGAGACACACACACACATACACACACACACACACACACACACACACACACAAAGCTCAAATGTCAGCCATATAGATTATTGGTTTTGAGAGAGATTGCCTCAGATTTTAGACCTGAATCTAGGCATAGTTTTTGGCATGATGCACTGATCTCTGCCATATATCAATGACTGAAATGCAAAACCACCTGAAAAATGAACTTGTTTCAGGAAATGAATTAAAAGAAAATGTTTTCTTGCAGAATGGTTTTTGTCAACTGTATTTAATACATGATACACAGTTTTTGAACTATACTGTTAACAATACCAAGTAGATATTGGTGTATTAGAGGTGAAATCCACCAATCAGATAATCCTGCATATGACATCTATACTGTACATCACATAAGATATACATGTGCATATATCTCTATATGTCATATATCTGACTTTTTAAAATCATAAACAAGGCAATAATAATGATTTGTAGCCTCCAATTCTTGTGCCCAGTCAGATGCATACATAATATTGAGCATACATAATACTGAGATATGATATCATATCTCAGTAACCGGAGCTGATACAGAACAAAAAAGCTATGGAACATTTACAATCAATGACCAAAATGCATCTTAGACAAAAAGTCTAATAACTCATGCACCAAATTCTATGTAGCCAGTGTTATTTATTCAACCAAACCAGGTGGGAGTGTCAGAATGTAGAACACATTGACTATTAACTTAATACGAAGGTAAAATAGGTTCTTAATGGATCTAGAAACCTCTCACCTCCTGCTCGTCTCCATGTGGTTTGGTGAGCTGTAATGATCGAGGAGGTCGGCGTCTGACCGGCTTCTCCTGCAGGACGAAATAACAAGTTGTGTCATTGTTGCGCCCTGATATTATAGTATTACACCCGGAGGATGAGCAAAATCTGCACCTAACCTGTGGTTAGAGTCAGTGGCCATTTATCAAGCGAGCGGAGGAACGGGTGTGAATCCAGGTGTAAGACTCATACTGAAAAAGCCACAGGTGTAAGACCTGGTCTACCTGTGCATACCTGCACGTTCAGACTGACATATGTGTGGGAAAATGTCACAGTTATTAGGCTTCTCTCCTCTCTATGTGAAAACAGCACCACTTTGCACCAGGTTGTATTATGTGGTATAATATGGAGCAGTAGCAGACGTTCGATACAGGAACAGCTTGAACAGACACGTGCTCGCACGCAGGACACGTTTCCTGTTTCTCCTCCTCCTGAAACTCTGCTTTTAAAACGCCACCTCACGCTCAAACACTCCTCTCTGTGTATTTCTATTTACTTATATCGAATAAAGTGATAAAGATAAAGGTCCGGCTGCATCAGTCCTGAAATATCTGTCCACTATTTGCATGTAAGAGTTGGTTTGCGATGGTACAATCGATCACGACTGGGACACACCCATTTACACATCTGAGGTAAGGGAACCGAAACCAGGGAGACACAGAGATGTGGGCGTGTTTGTGTGTGTGTGGTTGCCCAGTCACCTGTCAGGTCACTGGGCAAAGAGTCAGTTTATCTTTTTCCCATAATACTGAAGTTGTCCGCCTCAGAACCACCGACTGAACTTAAAGCTCAACAGCTTGTCCCACAAAGTTCTACAAAGGTCGACCAAGAAACACACATATCTATCAGGTTATAATCATTATTATTATTATTACCATTATCCATCCTCCTGTCTGGATACGGACCATAGAGACCAGACTGTTATATCACAAAGTGTATATTACATTAACAACACCCAGTACAATTGTCAACAAAATCCCAGGTTACAAAAACTTCACCTTCAAGCAGCTTCCATCCATTCATCATCCAACCCACACACACACATACACAAACTCACTCTCAAACTCACACCTAGAGGCAATAGAGTCTCCAATCGACCTAAACATGGATGTTTTTGGTCTATAGAAAGAAACTAGAGCCCTGAGAGAGAACATCTGGACACAGGAATTAAAAGTTCCCAGTCCTCTCGTACAGTGCAGCCTTTCTGTCAATCAATTATTCTCTCATTTTGCATCTTTTTGCATGTATTTTGTCATCTGTGCTTCTTTCTAGTTATGGGTTTGTGCACATCAGGATGTGTGAGACATCTCTTTGCCAGCGCGTAGACCTTGAACTCACCGTTTCCTGTCCAGCGGCGTCGGGCGGAGCGGTCGAGCCTTTGAACTTTCCCGCAAGCTCGGCCACCGAGCGCCGGGGCTGAGCCTCCTCCTGAGGGAGCAAAGGACCAAGGAGGAACAAATGATGAAGAAACAAGACTTTATCAAGACTTCATCAAGAGGACACATAGTTCCCAGTAATTAGGCATTCTTCAGCCTCTCGTATTGTACATTTGTGATTCACCATCTTCTCGTCTGGTCGTACAGGTGGGTCCCCTCTTTTCTTAGATACAGCCTTTAAAAGCTTTAAATCAAGGATACAGACTTTTTACTCTCACTTTGCCACGTTTTTTTTTAACTATGATGCTACTGTACTCGTCACCCACCCTCTGCCGCATGTCGCTTCCTGTCTGTGGCGGCGTGTCCGCGCCATTGTGACCATGTTAGGAAAGCGAAGGCAGCTGCGTGTCGCTGACATGCTTTTTTTTTTGTTTTTGGGGGTTTTTTTTGTTTTTTTTTGAGCAACATGCCACACGTTTAATCTCACAACACAGGAGCGGACTTGGTCTTTCTTTCTTAACTCCTCCAGCAGGAAGTTAACAGGCCGGCTGCTTTCGACCGACCATGTGTCAGCTGGTTTGCGGTCAATGAAACTCCACAGTCTTCTTTCTCTGGTATTACTTTATCAAAACCTTGTCAGTTCCAGTGTGAAAACCACAGGTAGAGACATGATGTCTCCTGTTGGCGTTTCCTTTTATCGGCACATCAGCAGTAAACAACAAAACAAGACCGTAAGTCGGGGGGAATGTACTTCTCCTCTTTTGATTAAGTTAGAAAATCACTCGCCTGTGCTTCCAGTCTTGTGTAACACTGGTTAATCTGGTTAGTTAGAGACCAATAACAACCACAACGTGACAAACAGTGATGGTTGTCTCACGACACGGACTGTTCACGTCGCTCTGTCATTCATGGTTTTCTCCAGACGCACGTTGATTATCTGTCAGAACAGGTTGTCAATGCAGGGGATATACAGCCGGATACTGCTTCAAATGCTGCTTCAAAATGTTACGTTTGTTTGGAGACTTCCAGAAAACTTCACCTAGAACATCCGTTTTCTTAAGTTGCACATAGAGGGAATACACCCTGGGTAGGTCTCCGGCACACACACACACACGCACACACACACACACATAATTCATTCTCACACTCACAGCCTGGGGCAATTTAGAGTTTCCAATCGGCCTAAAAGTGCATGTTTTTGGACCAACTGGAAAAACACATTCAAACCCCACATAAACAAGGATGTAGGTCCCACCTAGGACTCCAACTCATCTCCTTGCTGTGAGGTGCAAACCACCAAACCACAGTATCATCCTCACATGGATCAACAAGGGCAAAAAATACAAAACAAAACAACAACAACAAAAAAACAGCATCACTGATGTGTTTTTCCCTGGACTAACTCAACTGAAAACACAGAGTCCACCAGCTGAATATCTCATGAGTCTCCTCTCTGTTCTCTGCTGCATGTGTGTGCGTGTCTGTGTACTCAAGTTTGTGTGTGACAAACACAGAGAACAGATGAGATGTGAAATTCTGATAGCTGGCGCAAAATCAATGTAGGTTTAAAATATACATTACACTCTCATCCTATTCAATCAAATTATTGACTGTTGTTTTATTCTGTATTTTCGTAGTTTTGAAAATTGCTGGTGCAAACACATGAGAAGAGCACAAGTCTATTAAAGGACCATACAACCACACACAAACACACACACACACACACACACACACACACACACACACACACACAAACACACACACACACACAGCTGTTGATGTGAGGTTGATCCACGTCCATTTCAGCCGAAGGTCTCACATTGCTGACATTCAACAGATAATGAAATCACATCGCTTGGAGGACACACTCTTACACACACCACATACCACACACGCACACACACACACACACACACACACACACACACACACACACACACACACACACACACACACACACACACACACACACAGAGCAGGCTGACGGTTCAGTCTTACTCATTCTTTCCACAGCGTGTGCTCGACCTAAAAACTCAAGGCAGAAAGTGATGAAAAAACAACCGTTGGACCACTTCCTCTTCCTCTGTGTGTGTGTTTGTTCATTTTTGTTGTTTTTTTTCATCCAAGAATAGTCACTATTTCTACTGAGTGATGTAAACGTATAAAAGTCACACCACATTTGTAAGACAGACAGGATGTCTTTGCATTAGACTAAGTGTGTGACACAACAGATGTATAGGCAGCTATGAGCCTTTGTTGCAGGACACACACGTTGTATCACTACAGTTGGGCTCCAGGTCTCTTGCTGTGAAGATTGTCCAACCGTATGATCTCAAACGTCCAAATTTTCTCGCTTTCAAGCGTTTCCAGACTCGTCTTATGATCTTCATTGAAATAAGAGTGCAGACCAAAGTGTGCGACTGTGTTTGTGTGGAAACAGGTGGTGGCACCAGTTTGTGGCTCATTGAGTTTCCTAAAAGTGAAGAATAAACCATTGCTCCACAATAATACCACTACTATTAATAATAATAATAATAAATTGCAACTCTTTGAGAAGTCTCACTCTGGCCATTTTGTGCTTTTGAGATATCAGATAAAGTGGCAGAGGAGGTTGTGCAACCGACAAAGAAGAAACCCAACGAGATAAGTTCTGTCACTCTCACGTCTCTCTCTACAGCAAATCACTTAGGTGTTGTTTTTACAGAAACGCTTGTTGGCAAAACAGGAGGAGTTTAAACACCTGACAAAGCCCTCTATCCTTCAGCAGTCCTCGCTCTCTCGCTGCTCTCCTCTGACTCAGCCTCCTGAGAGATACAGTGGCTGGAGTACGGTTCAACCATCACCCATGTTTGCATGGAACTGGGACCGCGTGTGACTTTGGGTGGTCCTTGGAGTTGAAGAACGAACACATGTCGTCAATGTCTTGTCACCGTATCAGTAGGAGGAACTGCTCATGCCAGGCTCCTAACTTCAACTTAAAGCTGGATGATGAAGCTGATGAAAACGTCGACTAAACATGTGCTTTAAGAAGCCCCTTAAAACAACACGGAACAGTGATTGTGCAGCTTCTTTGCATAGAACAACTATGAATGCAATAGACCATCATCCATCCATCCATCCATCCATCCAGGACATCAGAGCACACACACACACATAGAAACAAACCATTCACTCTCACACTCTCTCCAGTTGGCATAAACGTGCATGTCTCTGGACTATGGAGGACTGTGGAGAAAACCCTCACAGACGTAAGGAGAACATGCAAAGAAAGGACCTTGGTCTGAGCGAACATTACATCCACATATCTACTTGTTTTTACAATAAGAAACACGTTGTTAAACCTGCATTTTTACCCCCATTGATGTTGAAAAATGGGATCATAAACATGTTTTTTTTTGGTTGAGCAAATGATGCAAGTAAATGGGGTTAGGGTAACAGGGCCAAGGATCCTTCAGCCCATAACACAGTTAGAGATGGATTCTTTGGGATGATTTCCGTTAAACGTTAGAGGTTAGTAGTGTCGATTTGGACAGCTTTCTATCCATCCATCCATCCATCCATTATCTTGACTTTTGCACCTGGACAGGTCTCCAGGAAACACACACACATTATTCAAAGCCACATCAATCAGCCTGAACAGGCGTGTTTGTTTGGATAAAACCTGCACTCCTAGAAACAAAGGAGGACATGCAAACTCCACACAGAGTCAGTCCGACTGGGATGTGAAGCTGATGTGATCTACTCTGTGCCATGCTCTCCTCCCTGGACCTTTACATGAACGTGCCAGGAGCGACCTGCAGTAACCCCAGGCCCGGCCAACACGTCGCACACATGCAGCACGGTGAGTGTGTTGTACGATATAAATACGCCTCCAATGACAGCCAGACAGTAAATTCCCTGATATGATTTCACAGTTATCGTTTGTATTTCGTCTGTGGATGTCTGCCTCGTTTATCACGCCGAGAGACGTGAGCCACAGACATGTGCTGCATTTACTACGCTGCATGAGTGCTGCGTTGCAGTGCAGTCTTCTAATAACATCTCCTCGACTCACGTTAACACACTTTTGTGTGGAATAATGTTTGAAACCATTGAAATAGCGCCCCTGAGAAAAGACTTCTGAAATAATCTGTGTGATATCCATATCCATTACATCTATACTTAAACCGTACAGCTGTTTGTTGAACTGCAACTTAATGAAGATTTATGTACAAATCTACAGCTGCAGGGACGTGAGGTCAAAACCACAAGGTCTGTGTGCAATCACTGACCAAACTTAGCAAAATCTTACCTGCAGATTTATCAAAGGGAATCAGAAATCCTGTCAGAGGCTGAACTAAACAGGAGGGAGGTGACAGATCCACAGTAAACTCCATTAAAATGTTTACTTAACTGCGTGTTTGACTTTTGTCCAAGTTCAGAACAAAGACAAACAACACACACACACACACACACAGACAACCAGAGAGACAGAGAGAGAGAGACAGAGGATCATGCAAACTAAGCAGAGTTTGAAGTTAAAGGGTTTTTACCTCCATCCTGCAAGTCGTCTGTCAGCGGCCTTGCTTATGTCGAGTATGTGTGAGCAAGAGTTGGCCTGCGGGTTAAATATAGAAGCAGAGTCACTACAGACACATAGTGAGAGAGAGAGAGAGAGAGAGAGGGAGAGAGAGAGGGAGGGAGTGTGAGAGAGGAAGAGCAAGGGAAGCTCATGTTCTGTCACATGTTGATCATCTCTCTCTCTCTTTCAGTGTTTGTGTGTGTGTGTGTGTGTGTGTGTGTGTTGTGTTACTTATTCCACAGCTTCACTTGATTCACAAAATGTGATCTTAGTTTGTCGCTCACACGGCCCCTCAAAGTCAGAGCGGGTCAGAATCAGGATTAGAATCGGGTTTTAATGCAAAGCAGCCACTGACACTACAGGGGAATTTGACTTGGAGCAAAACAAGAAAGAAAACAAATACTTGGTACAAATAAACAACAGGTAGGCACAGGACAAAGAGGAGGAAAATATGTGCACAACTGAAGGTACTACTAAATAGACCTACAGTACAAAATATTAAGTATAACAGGCATGCAATATACATGCAGACCTAGTTAGAAACTACTATGTGTTGATGCATGCAAAATATCAAAAAGAAGGGAAGTTTATACTTTAGAATTAAAGCTCAGCTCTAGTTACGGGCAGATTTCGCTACTTCTGCTATCGTCTGTGGTCACTTGGAATCCCCTCCGACTTCTAAGAAGATCCCCGGTTCAATTCCCAGTCGGGCTGAGGACCTCTCTCTCTCTCTGTGTGGAGTTTGCATGCTCCTACTGTGTGGGATTCCTAGGGGCACTCCGGTTTCATCCCAAACACCATACATTTCCAGGTCTAAACTGCCTCTAGGAGTGATTGTGAGAGGGAATGGTAACCTGGCAACCCGTCCAGGGTGTATTCCCTGTGTGCTGAAGATGAACACGCTGAACCCCTGTGACACAGTAGGGTGACACAGCTCGAGCTGCCTCCTTCTTTTGAGCTTTTTTGTGACACAGCTCAGGTGTTTTTCTTCGCTATCCTGTCCCCACATGTGGACGAGTTGGCGTAAACATACGTGGTTTGCAGATGTCTCCAACCCCTCTAGAAGAAGGAAGTTGAGTCACTCGAGCAGAGAAGTCTTTTTTTTTTGTTATTTCATTTCTTCTTTTGTGTTTCTTCACTTCTACACCGGTCTTAACACGACTGCAACACCGGTTGTGTAAGAGACGACGGTACGAAACCATTTCTGGTGAATTCCATAGCTCGAGTGCAGAGGTGTAGGTGTGATGTGGTGCTCTGGGACGTGAACCAGACACAAGGCTCTCCATCCTCGTCTCGTCTCGTCTCATCTCAGGTGCATCATCTTCTGGCCGGTCGCCGCAGACGGTTTGTCGTCTGAGCTTAAGACACAGGACGTGGTTGGGGAGGGCGGGGGAGGGGTGAGGAGGGGGATACAGGAAGTAGAGTGTGTGTATATTTAAGAGGGGACCTTATAAGGCAAAAGTGATGGCAGCAGGAAGAAGCAACAGCTTCTGTCAACATGTCAAGTGTGGTTCCTGAAACATCCCGTGTGCCTGGCTCGGTGCTGCCCCCCAGTGGTTACACGTCAGATCATTTCTGGCAGATATTTCCTGAGCAGCCGGAGGGTCAGTGAACGCACCGTCTGAGAGCTCCACACAGGTGGACAGAGTTTTGGCCCAAGTGGAAGAGAAATACATATCAACTTGAAGTCACTCAAAGGTAGGTTTTATGAGTTTGAGAGACTTGAAAATTCTTTATATCTTTTGTTTTAAAATTCTTTGAGTTTTAAGAAACAAAAGGGTGAATCCACTGTTTTCAGAGCAGCTTTTTTAACTTTTAGGCTCCAAGATGAAGCTGTCGAGAAGAAACAGATCTCAATTGTGAAATTAGACCGAAACGAAATCAGGGACGGACACAGGTTTTCTTTATGTCTGAGACGACAGAGCTGAGTTTTATTGGGGTCATGTGACGGGACATCCACGCACAGAGGCTGCGTTCTTTAAATAAACACGTCAAGACATTCATCTTTATTCAGAGTAAATAAAGGAGACTTAAAGTTCACATCCCTGTGATCCATCCTGCCTCACACACCCTCTGATTAACTACTCTGTGCTTGTGTGTGTGTGTGTGTGAATCCAAGCTTGGGAGCCACAGTTTCATTTCTACATTTCCATGTAAATTGTTGCTTTTATCTCTTCTCCAGGTGAATGTCAAACGGTGGGAATAAGTTAAGCAAAATAATTTGGATAGCAGAAAGCTAGTGCATTCAGTGTAATACGGAGCTTTAGTTTCAGAGAAAACATCAAAACCCAAACACAAGATATTGTCCTCTAATTAAAACCAGTAGCAATTACTTTCATCATGGATTGAAGTTTGGTTTATTTGTTCAATTCATTGATTTCTTATTTCCTCAAGGAAAGGTTTTCTAGAAATCGCTCTTTCAAATGTCTCGATCCACCTCAACTCCAACACACACGCACAAAAAAAGACATTTTTCAAGTTACAATAACATGTAATCCACGAGTAATAGAGGCTCACAGTCTAAAACTGGCAATGTGATTAAAATGGCAACGTACCACATACAAGTCAATAGGATAATGAATCTGATCACACGTCTGGTGCCAAACTGACATTACAAAGTGACAATAAACCGCCGTCTATGAAATAAAAGCCCAGCAGGCGTCAGTCAGGCCACTGTGACCCTGTGGCCTTCATGCACCATCATTCAGAGCCCTTCAGAAGCAGCTCAATCTCATCTTCGACTTCACTATATAAATATGGAAAAAACAAAAGCCATGTACAAAAAGACTGTGTGAGTTCTTATTATGCACCCGAGACAGTTCTTCACAGTGAAGACGAGCTTTCTGGAGGCAGATTCGTCTTCACACTTTGTTCCTGATTCCAAAACTACAACCGTTGTTTGATTTGGTCCCATGATCTACTGCCCTAGCTGCAAATAAACCAGGAATCTGCTCTGATGAGGGGTGGAAATAATGACCATGAAAATCCTAAATATAAGGTTTGTATTTCCATGTCATAATCATAACTTTGCTGTGAATTCTAACTTTTATCTTGCAAATGAACCTGAATGATCTGAGCTAGTCAGCCAGCCCCATCATGATCGAAACTGTTCAAATAGATCAGAGACACGTTTTGGCATTTTGAAGATTTGAAGATTTTCAACCTTCCCTCTTCTCTCTGGTCGATGTGCGTTCACATGATTATCTCCAGACCTTGAACGTCTCATGAACTTCTCTCAAAAAGATGAAAAGTCCTCAGTATTGTTCTCTCTCTCTCTCTCTCTCTCTGTGAGCTCCCAGCCATGTTGAGTCGAACTTTTTCTCCCCCCTAAAAAAAGAAAAAAGTTGAGGGTTGTGATGCGGTCCGAGCTGCTGTTCCCCTGTGAGTGTTTTGGTTCCTTCATCGTGACAAAGACCTGGATCTCATCGTGAGTCTGAATCAGTTTCTTAGATGGGGAGACGTCCCTCTGGCTCAGTGACGTCCCTGCTTCTTCTTGAAGATCTTATTGAAAGCATTTCTCCTCCGGCTGCTGGACGACTCCGTCTCCTCGCCTCCTTCCTCCTCCGTGGGGCTCCTCCGGGCGGGGACGCCCGTCACGCCCCCCCGGCCGCTGCCGGACGAGCTGGAGGAGGCGGAGGAGGAGAAGATGAGCGGGCCGTCAGCGCCGTCAGACGTGATGCACAGGGACCGGGTGGAGCAGGCGGAGGCCATGACGGCGGCGGGGCTGCCCCTCAGCTCCCCGAGGCTGGAGCTCTTCTCCAGGCCTCCTCCTCCTCCTCCGCCTCCTCCACCTCCTACAGCTCCTCCTGCGGCTCCAAAGCCCTGGCCCTGCAGGGGGTGGAGCCGGGATGACAGGAGGAAGGGCTTCGAGCCGTACAGGCCTCGGGACTCGCCCTGGGAGAGCGGGAGGGCGGAGTCAGAGTCCGAGCGGTTCATGATGTCCCTGAGGGCCAGAGAGGGACAAGAGTGAGAGACGGAGCTGATGCTGATGCTGATGCTGATGCTGATGCTGATGCTGATACTGCTACTTGGAAAAAGTGAACTGGAGCGCCACCTAATGGCAGTGCACCAACAAGGGAAAGTTTGATGTCGCCTAACAATGCAGAACTATGTCATCAATGGTAAAAGATTGATTAAAATGCATTTAAATGCCAAAATAATACTAATACATTTGTATGAATATATAATATTCACATACATTTACAGATTCCCTAGTGACTTTGTGGAACACGATAAATGCATGTTATACATAGTATAATGCCAATTTTACCATGCCTGATGGTTTTCACTTAAATTAACTAGAAGGCAAATTTCTCATTTTGCAATTGACTTTTTGACTTGACAATTAAAACAGGTCAATCGTGATTTTTTTCCGGTATTCTGACTTAATCTGGTCCTGAAATGCTTTGAAAAGAGAAATCTGAGTTTTCAACTTGGAAATTTTGAGTTCCGAGTTTTCCAGAAGGCAGCACTAAAACACGCATCTTCAGAAAAGTTGTCAAACTAAATGTGGTGGACGACACTTGTTAGAGAACTTCTCTGCTGCTAACCATGAATTCATGGTTACTCACAAGTAAAAAAAAGACTATTTATTAATCATAAGAAGGTTTAAAGAGTACAGACAGCAGAGGCAGAAGCAGACAGTTTGAGTAGATATGAAGTGAGGAAGCGAGGGTTTGTGATGTGTAATGAACACATCAAACCAATGAATGAACCAAATGAAAAGTGTAAACACAATCATATTAATTCATTCAGTGGAACCAGGGTTAAAAGAGGTTTCATTTTAAACTGGTTGTTTTATGAATCAAATTATCCTGATGCTGATAAAGCAAAGTTAGCGAGGAAAAGGTAATAAAAAAAGAATAATGAACCATGCAACCATGCATGCATCAGGTTTAGAGGGTCTTCTAACTTGATCACCAATAAATGTTGTGGGAGTGAATAACACACGTCAGATCTCTGTGAGGATATTTCCAGTCTTGTTAATCCGTCAGTCGTTTTTGAAAAAAGACACAAACGTGCAGGAGTAAAAAATACCCGTGGCTGCCGGAGCGACAGCGCCGCCTCCGGCCTGTGGCAGCGCCCCCTGCTGGCGGGAGGCCGGACGCTGCCTCCACAGAGTGGAAGTAAGAAGAGCGGAGGAGCAGAGCAGAGAAGTGGGCGGTGCCTTCGGCGTAGGAAGAAGAGGAGGGGGAGGAGGAGGAAGCGGGGGAGTTGGGCGGAGGAGAGAAGGAGAGCGTGGGAGGCTGTGGAGCGGCGGGGCCGATGGACGGGTGAGACAGGGAGGAGGTGAGAGAGGGGGAGGGCACGGGGAGGAACTCCAGGTGGCCGATGGAGCGGCTGCGGCTCTGACGCCCGCTCGGGGGACGGGACGACGCGCTGGGGCCACGCCCCTCCGGCTGAGCTAAGCCCCGCCCATCAACCAACCTCTGAGAGCTGAACGCCAGCGCGGAGTCTCCCATCCTCTGTCGCAGGGGCAGCAGACTCTGAGCTGCAGGAGAAACAGGAGGAGGAGGAGGAGTGTTTTACTTTGACTAGAAAAGCAAGATTCAAGATTCGTTACATGCAAAAAAAACAAGGAAAAAATTAACAAAATGACACTTGTTTATGTCTTGTAAAATGCTTTTTTTCTCAGCTTGAGCTCAGGAAGCTGATCTGTGATGAAATTCATGAAAATAAAAAGGATTTTGAACCCTTTTTTGGCTTTTACTATGGGGTGTGAGTAGATGTGAACCAGGAGCCAAAGCTGAAATTTAGGGTGAAAAAAAAAGGGAAAAGGAAATTTACTTGATGCTTTTAACTGCTGCAGACCTGAAAGTGAATGTTAGTGGGAAGAGAAGAAAAGGAGAGGAGAAAAAGTGTTAAAACAGCTTTGTTTTTTTCCCTCCAGAGAGTGGGAAGAAGTGAGGAGAAGGAGAGGAGAATCCAAACAGCTCTGTCTGGTCTGACCATGCAGAGGGAAGGAGGTGGCGGAGGAGGAGGAGGAAGAGGAGAGAGAAAGTGGACAGGTGAGGAGGCATCCGTGTCCGTCATATTCACACACAAACTGTTGGACAGTCTGATGAAGTCTCCCTGAGGGTCTCCATCAGACGTCAACAGTTAAAGGAAGTGGTTTAATGAGAAGAAAGTGAGGAGAAGGCTCTTCAGGGTGAGATGATCAGAGTGGAGGAGCAGCACAGGAGATATTTAGACCTTCAGTGACAAGCCTGGCTCCTCAATTCCTCTGAACTAGAAAACCTGGCAACTTATCACAGAGTCAATTTCCACAATGTGGAAATAGAAGTTCGACGTCAAGGTTCTGAATCTACTGAATCTCATTTTTCTGAAAGAGTCCGAAAGGTGATTTTCAAGGAACAGTGTGAACCAGAGAAGAGAAGAGAAGGGGGTGGGGGGGTGGAGGGGTGGCGGCGGGGGGGGGGGGGGGGGGTAGGGCCCAACCAGAGTGTTTCCATGGCGCCTGGTTGTCTGCGATGCCACTCAGGGGCCAAAGGTCGCTCACTCGCCGGTCCATCTGCCAGGCCGCATCTACAGGGATCCAATCCACAGAGAGAGAGAGAGAGAGAGAGAAGGACAGAGAGATAGATAGATAGAGAGAGAAAGAGAGAGAGAGACGCGAAGAAACAAGATGGCCAATCAGAGGACTGGATGGAGACAGGTGAGCGGAGAGGAAATGAGCCCAGGTAAACGGGAATGTTGACTGAGAAACCCTTTTTTTGCTTGTTTTTATGTATAATAGTTTGTCCCTCATGGGCCGCCGTCTGAAACCTGAATTGACGAGAGGGAGTAAAACAATGTCACCTTCAGACTCCAGTGTTGGTTGGTTGAGTCTATATATATAGTATATATATATATATATATACATAATATATATATATATATAAGTATATATATATATAAAATTAAAAAAAATCACCAGACTTCAGCTTTTCAAGGTGCAATTTGTAACATGCGGACACTCCAAACAAAGAGAGGCAGCGTATCATCAAACACATCCACTAACTTGAATTCACCTGTTGATGACTTTCTTGATAAGATAAGTGCTTTACTTAGGTTGTTCTATTATTACTTTATGAATTATAATTTCTTGAATAAACAATTGTTTAATGGAAAATGATTTTAAAGAGGTACTCAAATGCCTTGTTCTTCTCAGAGATAGTAGATTACATACGTGACAATATTTTCTAAATCTCTTGACTAATTGTTGGTTATTTTATTAGACTATTATCAAACAATTGACTGTTTGCAGCTCAGCTCAGTTTCACTAACTATAACTAGAGGCCCTTCTGGTTAGGTGATGAACTTCAGAGGGTGATATTCTTCACTTCACGTCACATATTACACCTTGAAGACTCGTTTCCCGGCTCACGCAAACTCCACTTACACTGCAGCGTCCCAGGAGACAGGATGTCTTCGTCCATGTCGTCCAGGTCGTCGGAGAGGAGGAGGTGCTGCGGGGTCGGGGGTCGCAGGCCCAGGAAGGAGGGGTCCAGGTTGAGGGTGGCGGCCAGCGCTCCCAGACCCGGGTTGTTGACCAGACAGAAGCCGGTCATGGACTCGATCTGCTGCCAGCGGTGCAGCTTCTCCCGGAGCGCCGCCGTCACGTCGGCCAGGGCCTGTCTGAGGAGGAGGAGCAGAGGCTGCTGGGAAAACCTCAAACTACACCAGATCATGACCAGATAAAAAGAGGTGTCTAAAAACAAGACGAAAACACTAAATCTGAGGTCTCAAGTGTTGCTAGTTGTTGCTATACTAGTCCTGTCTAGTATGTTATGTTTTGCTCATATATTTGTAGTATATGTTTGGATGAGTGAAAAAGTGGTGCTTTGGTTTGCTGATTCTGTTTTGTCTGTAGCTATGGGTGTTCATTCCCATGCTCTTTTGTCACCGTGCACAGATGAAGGATGCATGGATCGATATCGATATAGTCAAGATTGCCAGTCTATAAAATGTTGTATATGAAAATGTTGACATCTAAACTCCGTAATTTGAGGTAAATGTTCATACTATCATCAGCACAAACAAACCAAACGATATATATGATATATAACGGTAATCTCCATTATGCCATACTGCTAATGTGCATAAGTTGAGGGAACGTCATTAAATATTTATAGGAAAAACTTCCTCTTGGAAAGTATATAGAAACCAACTTGTGCTAGCGTTTCATGCTAGCACGCTACTTAGCTAATGAAGTCATTGTGATCTGACTTCACCAGCTCTCTTTCTCTTAGATACATCTCCTAGAGACAAGTACAAATTCAGCCAGGTCATGGAGCTAATGGAAGCCTAATCAGCTCCACTGAGAGAGCAGGCGATAATAGAAGTGATAAGATGAAGCTGTGACCTGAGAGCAGCTGTCACATCTGCTCAGTGTGAGGAGGTACAGTCCGCCCGGGTCAAAGGTCACTCACTTGGCAGAGAGGATTTTATGGTCGACATCGTCCAGCGAGGAGCTGTGAGCCACGTGAAACGTCCCGAACAGAGAGCTCCTCTTCTTCTTGATCTTCTCCGCCTGAAACACCACCCGCACCATCGTCATTACCCTCCTCCTCCTCCTCCTCCTCCTCCTCCTCCACATCGATCCTCCTGAGCGTGTTGCCCTCACCCCCTCCCGGGCCTGCAGCAGCTGCCTCTCTGCGCTCTGCTTCTTGATGTTGTAGTACTGGACCTCGATCTCGTGCGTCAGCTGCAGCCACTTCTGCAGAGCCTCCGGCGGGGTCCAGTGAACCCGCGACTCCAGCTCCTTCTCCGCCTTCTTCAGCGCCATACGAACCTGCCACAGTCACAAAGTCACTTCAATATTATCTCCACTTCCACTGTGGTTTTTATAGCACTTTGAATTTATTTCTTAGCATCAGAGAACGGATGTTTTTGATAGCGATGAGAGCCCGAAACGGTAGAACAATGGAGAACAAGTAAAACAAAAAAGTTAGCCAGGTTGAGTGTTTATGAATGTGTGTCAGTCGAGGCAATGGAGCAGTGAGCACGGGACTAACTCGTCTCTTCATAATCAGGAGTATTGTGGTAATTATCTCACAGCTAAGGCCACTCACCTGTTCCAGCTCCTCCTCGGCGTATTTCTGCCGGCTCCTCTCGTTCTCCGTTCCCTCCCGAAGCTCTCGCAGGCGCTGAGCCTCCTGCTTGGCCGAGTTGATCTCGCTCCTCAGCTCCTCCTCCACCTTCACCTTCTCCACCTGGACACATCGCTGCTCCTCCTGAGCCTTCTGCAGCCTGACAGGAAACACAGCAACAGGTCATTTCACCACTCTAAAAAAAAGGGTTTATTGGGAAAAAATTATGAAAAACTTTACAATCTGTCAACTTGATCAAAACAACGACAAGAGACCACAAGTTTTCCTCTGTATCGAATCAAAAATTTGTCTGGAGGACTAACAATAGTTGCCCTTATAGCCTAGGGTCCAGTGGCACTAATAGTAATAATAATATATTTTTTACAATATTTAACTGGCAATATAAATTATGATCAGAATATTTTGAATTTCTCTCTTTTTTCCATGGCATTATCCCTGTAGTGTCGATGACAAAGACCTAATGATGCAATCTGAGATGTTTGTTTTTTTTGTGAGTATATGAATCATCATCATTCATTCTAGTGAAACAGGTGAATGAATACATGTGTCACCACAAGTTGTGGTACTTGTGGTGACACATGTAGTCTGTGTCTGTTGCAGTAACATTAACAACAATAAGTTAGTTTGTTTTGGCAAACTGTTTCAAGAAGTCAAGACTAAAAGCTCTTCTCCTTTAGGTTGGTGTTTGTTCCAGCAGGGGGCGCTGTGCTTCTGCCTACGGATGTGGCCGCGGGTTCACGGTTCCAGTATGAAGGAATGTGTATCTGCGTGTGTTTTTAATGTGTGTATGAGTGTGTGTGTGTATCTGTGTGTGTGTGTGTGAGCGAGTGTGTGTAACAGAATATATGTGACCTGTCCTCAGTGCTACGCCACCTGTTTGACTCTAATCTGCTGACACTGTATCCAAGCCAGCTGCCCGACACGCACTGAAAACACAGCAGCAGCAGTAGTACTCGGTAGTACAGCTCTATTGTACTACTACTACTACTACTACTACAGGTAGTAACACCGAAACTACCAACAAGTAGAACAAATGAGAGTTATTCAGGGACAAATTAGAGGAAAATCTAAATCACTGGTGGTAGTAGGAGTCATTGGCAATGTAGCATCACCCAATGATGCAATACTCCAGTAGAAATAATAATAGTATTAAAACCAGAGTGCTAGAATAGTAGGAGAGGTAGTCATTCAATAATAAGCGGAGTACTTCTAGTAAAGGACGCACTCGAGGAAGATTAGTGGTATCATTAGTGGCATCTGTTATTATCCTGGTAGAGCAAATGCAATCGTGGCACAGTTCTCATCATAGCCATAGTACGACTAACGAGGAAGTAGGACATGCAATTAAAAGAGTAGTCCAGGTTGAAACAAAACTCATAAAGTTAGTACTAAAAAAAACAGGTTGCTGGTCTGCGCATTGGTAGCCATGGCAACCCGGCTATCAGTGCAATCAGCTGTTGTAGTCTGTGGTTTTGAGGAAACAGAAATGAGCTGAAGAAAAAACAAAAACAGAAGAGGAAGAGCTGGACCAACGTGTCGCAACATGATGCACGCACACACACACACACACACACACACACGGAACTGTGTGACACTGTGACGAGTGTTAAAATGTGTGATATTCGCTTAGTGTGTGTGTGTGTGTGTGTGTGTGTGTGTGAGGGAAAGGGAGAGAGAGGGAGAGAGAGAGAGAGGGCGCAGAGCTGCTGGCTATTCTTTGACCATATAAGGGCTTTAGACAGACAGCTACTGCAGAGGCTAAAACACATATACACACACACACACACACACACACACACACACACACACACACACACACACACACACACACACACTCATGCAGGGAGTGTATGAGTAATTTGCTCCTGGTGGGTGCAGCTAAGTCACAGTTGAAAGTAAATTAAACATAATCATAATAATGCATAACAGGATTTAAGAAGGAGTCTGTAGCAGCAGCTGTTAGCCTCATGCTTTAGCGTGTGCTGGTCTTTCACCATCACCAAAGTAAGTAAAACAGGTCACAAACTAAACCAGCTGCTCTGTCCAGGTTAATGGTTACACACACAAACCTAGCCACTGATGAAAATCAACAATCACAGCGTAGGTCTCATGTATGCTAGTGTCATCAGTTAGCTTAGATTAGCACCCCATCCAGATGTTGACCCCTGTCACGATAAACTCGACTAACCCTAACCGTCACAAGCAGAAGTAAAATCACAGCGAAAAGTAAAATAATGACTGCAGTAAAAGGAGAAATAGTGGAGAGGCACGAACAAAAGTAGATTTGTGGAAGTAATTAATTGTATTAGTCATGAAGACAATAGTGGAACCAGTGTCTGTGGAAGTGGCACAGATAGAAGTAGTGACAGAAATAAACATTAGGGGTACAATTGGGTCAGTATTAGTATTAAAAGGAAAAGTTGTAGTGTTTTGTCTTGAAGGAGACAAAGAAAAGGTGAATGGAAAAGCTGATTATATCTCCAATCTTTGATGATATACAAACTACATAATACAAACTACACCTGTCCAAAAACATCCTTATCTCCATCTCCAAAACTGTTGGCATGTACCATTGCCCATGTTCAGGCATGCAAGGAAATACATTTACATAAATATAATTTTAGTAAATACATCTCTGTCTCAAAACTTAATAAGGAGGAAAAGGAAAAGGTTGCCAAGCTCTATTGTTCAGCAAGGACCTTAAAGGTCATGATCAGTCTTGTGAGTGGCAGGCTAAACAGCCTACAGCTATGTGTGGTTGCCAGATAGGCATGAAAGCGCATGTGCACAATTGGATCATAATATTCCCACGCCTAAAAGACTATTAAAGACCTTGTAAAATGGCATCTGGGGCATTTCTGATGAAACAAGGGTTTCCACAGATAATTTAACTGGAAACATCACAGATACACACTGATACTACTGCGCTGGACTCACTTCTCTTGCAGGTCCATCAGACTCTCCTCGGCCCGCTGGAGACCCTCCAGGTCCTTCATCAGCTTCCCCAGGTCGTCCCTGGACTTCCTGGTCTGGACGTAGGCGAACCAGCAGCCGCCCAACGCCATCAAGATGGACACACCCAGAACCAGATCCTTCCACCGGTTCTGTCGGCCTGCTGAGACACACAGTGTGTACGACTCCAAATGCATCCTCAAAAACACAGAATATAGACAGACTGGAATAATCACACACACACATGCATGCACAGACCTGGTGGAGGTCCAAACAGCACGATGTCCAGGGCTTTGAGCTGCAGTTTCTGAGCGTGACTTCTGTCCAAAATCTTCAGCACCGCCACAAACAAAGTGGTGTTCTTTACCGCCAGTCTGCCCAGGAGCAGAGAGGAAGATCACATCTGAGTTTTAGTGTCGGTATGAGTGTAGATCTGAACCATTAGCAGGAAGTGGCAACGCAGCCACAAACAAAAGCTCACAGGTAAGACACATGAGGAAAAAATGGTGCATTCAAAGTCAAACAGTACCAGGAAAATAATCCTCCCGGGTGAACGGGAAAAACCTCTATACAGCCAACATGGTGTCAACACAGGTTATATCAGTGTTGACAACACAGGTCATATCAGTGGTTCTCAACTGGTGGGTCGCGGGGTCGCAGAAAGCTGGTTTTTGATCTTTTATTTTTGAAAAAATAACTTATTTTGAAAAGCACGAGTCAGAGTTCAGCTGATGAGGTGCAGTAACCATGCTAACTACAATTTGATTGACGCTCACTTCAAGTTTGTGAGGAGTTACAAGTTACAGTAAGACGGCAAAGCGTAAATATGACCCAGGTATTTAAAGTGCGGATTTTGCATATATTGAGGATAATAAGGGCCAGAGACCCCAGTGTGGTGTATGAGGTGAAGTGCTATGAGAGCAAATGAGAGCATGAAACCATCAAAATACACTGGCTTGGTTTGAATTCTATAAAAGTGGGCTGTGACTTAATGTCCCCTGGGTTATATCACACTTTAATGATAATAAATTAACGTTATCTCAGCATCCTAGCTCACAATTTCAGAACAGACACTGTGCTGAAAATGGAAATGAGGATATATACCTCAGCAAACTCATTGTTGTTAGTACATGTTCAAATGCAGTCCTCTGCATTAGGTCAATGCGTGTACTCACAAGTAAGGTATGTTGTATGGACAGGTGTGTAGTACCTGGGCAAGGCCTTTCCATCCAGCTGGTGTTTCCTGAAGGTTTCTACGTACTGAGGAAGCTCCACGCTGGTGACCAGCCAATCCTCCACCTGCTCCACGGTCCAGTTATACACTGAACCACACACACACACACACACACACACACACACACACACACACACACACACACATTCAGAAACATGCCGGAGGGCAGCATTCATTTTGTCAAGTTCAAAAGGTCAGAGATCAGCGTCAAATGAACTGAAAGTCTCAGGCAGGAATAAATAAATCTGTTAACTCCAGTTTCACATCACATTTGCGTCAGAGCAGAACATCCAGTTTTCTGGAGAATAAATACCTGACAGAAGGTGGTTTAATGGCACATATTTGCGGTGATATTTTTAACGTTTTCCTCCCCGACAGCGTAATTTAATAAGCTGTTAACTGAAAAATCAACAGCAGCTGCGACTGCCACCGTAGTCCTCATGCAATTTTTTTTCTAAAAATAAACATTTTCTTCTTCATGTGTCGTTTTTTTTTCTCCCCCCTCACTGCAGAGACAAATTGAGCAAGAGAATAAAGTGAATCCAAAAATAGGTTCTTATTTTTACACTCTTCATGATTCTCCTCTCACTCCCTCCTTCCTTCCTTTCCTGTCTTTCTCTCCATCCCCCTCGTTTCTGCTGACATCTTTCATTCCATAAACTTGCAAAGCAAATAAATCGTCTGGCAATCTTTAAAACACAAAATGGACTTTAAAGTCACGATATCTAAAAGGATGTTTAATTTTCTTTGATTCCGCAAAGGCTGTAAATATGTTGAAGTTTTAATAACAGATTAAATAAACGCTGATGGTAAATGATGCATCGCTTTGAGTTTATTATGAGGACACTTCAGGAGAGTTTGTTGATGTTTACATGATTTTGGTTTTGTTGACGTTAGATTGCATCAGCCCAAAAACTTTGTTCTATTAATATGTCCTCCCGGATTGACTTTTATACAAATCACCAAAGCAAATCACAACTTCACGGTCTCGAGTTTGACATGTGCAAAATGAACACAAACAGGTGTGATTTGGTTAGGTTCGTACTAAACGATTATATAATAGCATTCAGATTTTTCTTCACCTTCAGAGCTCTTCCAGGCGGCCCACATGTCCTCCACACTGATGTGCAGGTCAGCTCGGTGGAAGCTGCTGTGTTTGGCTTTGGGGTCGTGATACTTCAGATCCTCCCTGAGAAACTGGGGCAGGACACAAACAGATAAACACGAGATAGAAAACATTTTCTGGTTGGGTTTTCTTCTTTTCTCTCACCTCATCTGTCTCCGTCATGTCCACTGTCCCATCAGCATCGTCGTCCATCAGTTTGTGGATGCTGCAGATTGCTTCAAAACTCAGCAGGGAGTTCTCATCCTGGCAGAGCTGCTGATCTATGATACACAGATCTATAACAGAGAAACATGGGCAACAAAACCTTATGATGATTATCATTATTAATCCAAGTACTGAAATTATCATGAACACTGCTTACAAGGATAAAGTGAACAGAACTGTTGAACTATTGTGGGTGTTAAGACTGCAAAAGAAAGAAAAACAATACTAGAGTCCATCATCATGTGTGCAGGTTACATTCAGTTACTAAATGCAACATGCAGTGAATGATTCCAAGTCTCATTTTCTGTGTCATTTTGATGAACATCGACTCCGTTCATCCAGCCAAAAACAGACACAGGATGAGTAAATTTACATCCGGCTGCCATCTTTGTTTGGGTCCCAGGACGGAGATGCATAACAGCTCTGCTTTGCAAATCAAAGGAACTGCAGAGTGAGAGAGTAGACTAACACAAGGAAGGAAAAGTTAGGAAGAACAAAGGTCTACACGGTGAAATGCACTCTCATTTGGAACTCTTAGTTCCAAATAAAGTTCTCAGTACCTGTGTGGGTGTAGGGTGTGGGTGTCACCTCAAGGTAAACTGAACCTTAAGTAGACTGAACAGTGGAATATGTTAACTGTATGTGGGTTGGAGTGTGTTGCCTAACTGAACAGTTAACTATCCAGCACCAAACAGAAGAGGCTTTGTAGCAGTAGCAGCTACTACGAAGCAGCTACATAAACTAGCTAACAACTTGGCATGTTAGCTGGTTGAGCCGATGAGTTATTAGCCCTATGGTTAAGTAATAGTTATAGCTAACAGAGTGAGTGGAGAAAGGTAAATCACTGTATCATCACACCTGCATCAACATCTTCTGAAGTGATGTTACATATGCTGGGTGGCTAACTAGCAGGTAGCAGCAGTAAGCAGTAAAGCAGTAAACTACCAAGCATCAAAGAAACAAGGCTTTGCAGCAGAAGCAGCTAGTTGGTTAAGTCATAGTTGCCAACAGTCCTAAAGTTAAATAATCGTTGTAGCGAACAGGAGCTTACTAGCTAAACAGCATTTATTTGTAAACAAGCACAAAAAACACAGCATTTTTTAATAAAATAGTTTTCCTTTCTCTTGTCACTTCGCATTGGTGCACACGTACACATTTCAACATATTTTTCCACTGGTCGGCTGCATTAAGTTAGTCCCAGTTTTGCAGCCTTTTAACATCCAGGATCGTCCATCAATTCAATTATCTGCTGGCCCCGTTGTCACGGCAACCGAGCAGATTTAAGGAGCAGGTTCAACAGAGTGAGAACTTCGTTCATGCCTACATTTGGTCATCCCAGCCGCCAGAACGCCTGAGGGTTTGCATGATCACTCAACTGTGTATGTGTGTGTGAGTGTGTGTGTGTGTGTGTGTGCGCAGGCAAGAAGTATTCCTCACTGTCACATTACTCTCTTACTAGCCCTGCATTAAAACTACACTATGTACTGTATGTGATGCAGATGTGCCCCTGCTGACACTTGCCATTTTTTAACATTATATATAATTAGATGACTATTACTTCATAATTAATCATTCATGTAAATGCAGAATTTCACTGTTGCACTGTTTACTCATTGACTGTAACTTATTACTTTCACTGTGAGTTAACCTGATGATTATTTTGTCCATGACTTTCTTGAAAGAGCTAATAACTGCTTTGTTGGCAACGTGGTGCAGGTTCCATTTGAAGGGCGAGCAGCAGTTTAAAGCAATTTGCATGAAAAAAAAGGATCAAAAAAGTACCTAAGATGTCTTCAGTACAACACTTGAGTAAACCTGTTTATTTATAGAGAGTCCAGAGTGACAACTGAACAGTACACAGTTGAATCTACTCTCTGTCTCATGTTCATGAACAAACACAACTGCATCCCAGACAACAATCAGAAAAGCACTTGTAGCTAACTTGATAGCTATCTGTTTAAAAAAAGGACATTATCTTTACATTTATAAAAACAGCGACTTCTAGAAGTCGTAGAAGATGCACATTGATCAATAGAGCTGACAAGAGCATCCCTTACTCAACTGGGTACTTTTTGTGAAGCAAACTTCACTGTGAAATCAATCCGGCCCAGATATCCAGAGTGCAACGTACAGTACAGGCCGTGATGCAAACCAGACAGCAGTTCCGTAGGAAATGCACTGAATGTGTCTTTGTTCAGACATGCCATCCACAGGTATGCACAGCAGCACAGAGCAATCTTTTGTTTGGACCAGTGAAACTGTTTTCATGTCACGTCATCTCATGTTAAAGCAGCGGAGCATCAGTCGGTCATCTCAAGTAAAGTCTAACCTTTATGTTTAATTTCAAAGCACTCACAAAGCTGCAGCCGATCCGGAGAATAATAGCGGGCCGTTCATATTGTAGATAACAATGACGTGACAGTAAACCTGTAGCAGAATGTGTGTGTGTGTGTGTGTGTGTGTGTGTGTGTGTGTGTGTGTGTGTGTGTGTGTGTTTGTTACGGTCCCAGCTCTCTGGGTAAATATTAGGAGAGATCGTCATAACTCAGCTGAAGCCCGGTGAAGGCCATGCTGCAGCTTTGATCACATGCACGCACTCTCACGTTACAAGAGGAGCTGGTCGGTTTGGTGTAAAACAAGTTTTCAGAGATACCGTGAGAACTGAAGCAAACAGCCATGTGCAACTCATGTGGCGCAACAACTCGCTTTTAACACATTGACATTGCACCTCGGCCGCAAAGATCTCACTGCTAGCCAGACTCACGAAATGTTGGACGGGCTTGATAAAGACAGGAGCCGCTAACAGCGATGCTCTTAATGCAGACAATGTGACAAAATGTAAACACGTCCAGGCTAAAAATAGAAAAGAAAACAGGGTTCAGCCTAAAGCTCTCGATGTATCTCACTTTATTTGTGGTGACATTATGTGCGCAGTCTAAAAACTCACCTGCTATTTTAAATGTTTGTGGTTGCGGGGGGCTTAGCCGTGTCCATTTTGTCAGATGTTTCAAACAGAACAAAACCACGCAGCACTGCTGTCAGGGGGTGAAATCTGACGCTGAGCAGGTTTAAACCTATAACAAAGGTATCTGCAGCAGCACTGGTAACCCTTTGATCCTGGTACAGATCCAGCTTTCAGCCGCTCGGCCACAAAACCACAGAAGAAGACAGAGAGGTAAAGGGAGTGACAGGTGAGGAAGCAGCTTCGGTTAAAGGGCTGAGTTTAGTCTGAGGATTAAGATCAGCAGCTGTGAGGATAAAAATACTGAGATAATAGAATTAAAGAGATGGAAGGTCGAGTCAAAGTCACACGCGCTCAACATCAGTCTGGTCACGCTCCAACACAGCAGGAAACTTCACTTCCCATCATGCAGTTCTCCATTAGAGAGAACAAGACACAAAGTGAGACCGGAGGCACAGGTCCTCACAGCCTCCCTGTCCCACTACTATTAGTTATCCCAGCCTCTATCTTCATTTCTAACCAGTCCTCCCACTGTAACCAGTCATCTTGTTCTCTCTCTGTCCCACTATAACCAGCCCTCCCAGCTCCTACGTCCCATTAAACGCAATATGTTCCAAATAAGACATTACATTTTAGATCCTGAGAAGAAACAACCTCAATTTAGATTAAAAGCTGTGAGGTACTTGAGAAAGGATGTGATGTCACTCACACATTGGGACTCTACTCTCTTCTGATTGGCTGTCAGACATTAAGGCGGGAACATGCCATCGTCTCCTCTGAGGAGTCAGAGATGAGTAACTTTCTTTGCCTACGCTTCCTGTGACATCATCGGCGCATCAACTCCAGGAAGTTGTGGCAAACTGCTAAACGTACGCACGCACACACACACACACACACACACACACACAGACACACACAGACACATGCACGCACACATGAAGCTGCTGATAATCTTCTAATTGCACGTGGTTAAAAGTGCAGACATGAGGACAGTTCAGTGGACATGACAGTGAGACAGTGTGACTGTCGTCTGCAGCAACAGGATGTGCTTGCTCTTTCTCAGGGTGATTTGTTTACGACGTAAAACACACACACACACACACACACACAAAGACGAGCATCCATTCTCAAGGAGAAGAAGAGTCTGTAAGCACAACACTTGAAAACCAAGAGAATCATTCTTCATTAGCTACATAACAACTCACCGAAACACTTCAACACAACCACTACTGTTCCTTCTTTTATACATATGTACCTCATACCTCTGGCTACGGTTAGATGTGCGTTTTTTCTCCTTTTTTACGTTGTTGTGCGCTGAAACTTCTCTCTATCTATCAAACTATATCTATTTTGACAGGGCAGACATTGTATGAGGTAGTACTGATCAGTTTCTCCACTTATGAAGGTATCTGACGCAGGTAGGCGTAGGTCGCTGACATGTTAGTTTCGTAAGTTGGAAAAAAAGCTTACAGTGAATGAAAACTGAAAAGTGATACGCCAGTGGAGAAACTGGCATGAAATGATGTCTCTTAACTGCACAGTTTATAATTCATCTGTTGCATATCTGGATTTTGTGGAGCTATTTTCCATGTTAATAAGAAAATAAAGATGTGATCTGTGCCTGATGACAGGGGTTAATAAGACGATCCTCCTGTCAGCCGGAGCCATGTGACCCTAGCTCCAACGTAGCGAGGCGACAGGTGTGAGATTTATTTCATAGGAGCAGCTCGGAAAAGTCTCAAAAGTTATTGTTACCTGAGGCCGCGTTGCCGTTGGAAACCAGATGATAGTGTTGGTCCAGTGAGCTGTGAGCTCCATCACACACACTCAACACGCACACACACACCAGCCACACACACACACTCTCCATGTCTGAGGAAAGAGAGGGAGAAAGGCACTTTATTCAGAATGAATTTCAAAATAAAAGCAGTCAGCTCAGTCCATGATTACGTAGACGTTCAACAACTTGATTTCTCTGTTTGTGTTTTTTTGTGTAATGCAGGAACGCCCAGATTTCCGATCTGGTAGATTAATAGAGGTTTATTTTGATTAGTTTAACAGAATAGCTTCATGTGACTTGCTGAATAAATGGCCCGCTTTCTTGTCTGTCTCATTTAGTGTCTTTTTATAATTGTTTTGTGCCTGTTTATGTCTTTGTAATGCTCATTTTGTGACTCTTTGTCATTGTTTTTTTGTGTCTTTGCAGTTCTGATCATCACATGTCTGTTATGAATCTCTCCAGCACTGAGAGAGTACACAGAAGCAATAATAAGACTCCAGATGTGAATTATTGGATAACTACGAATAATTTTCTGTAAAGAATGAAAGTCTAAATTAATCACTGTGAATTTTCATTCTGGCTTTAAGTCCCTGCAGATGTGGTTTTTACTTTTGAGCCTTTTCTTCCTCACTTTTATCCGTAAATCAAAAAGTTCTCAGGCAAAACACCTTAACGTGTACGGTGTTGGTATTTTACAACAACGTACAATTAGTAAAATCACGTCAACCGTTGATCTAGAAAACGTCCCAATTTTCCCTCTTTATTTAAATAGTTTTCAGTGTGTTGATTTACGTCTTTTCTATGGTCATTTTCTCTTTTATGCCATTGTGTATAATCTCATCTGAGATCAAAACAAATCAATCAAAGCACATTAACAGCAACAGCTTGTGACCAACAGCAGAAAGCGTCGCTAAACTCGCTGTTCTTGAATTTATCCCTGACATAAAGTTTTGTTTGCCATCGCACTGGCTGGAGGTCGGAGGTCACACAGCTGTTCACTTTCACACCAACATCCCGGCAGTGAAAACGAGCCCCTGCTCCTCAAGGCTGCACAAAAAAACGTAACTTTTTTTTCCTTTTTTTTGCTCAGAGTCGAGACGGAGCAACAGTCAGGACCGTGAACTCACCTCCGGAGCCGCTGCTGATCACCTAATCCATCGATCTCATCTGATCCGATCGATCAAACTGATCCAAACAGGCAGGATTGTGTCGATAACACCTCCTCAGTTGACTCACACACACACTCTGCTGAGTAAAAACTCACATACACACACACGCACAAACATTCACACGCAGACACACACACTCACACACACAAACGAGGAGAGCCCGAAGAGATCCGCCTGTGCTGCGTTCACGTACAAGCTAAAAGCTCAGAATTAAGAAATACAAATGGATATCTTAATAAGATGGTCACTTTGGTTATCAGTCAGGGTCAAAGCACAAAATAAATGTCTACTTTTCTTTTAGTCTGTAGTGTTTACAGCAGTTTTTGCTTTTAGCATACGTATTTTGTGTACGTATGCTCCACAAATTCATTTCAGTAAAAGACCGAGGCAGATGTGATTTTAACCATGGTAAGTGATTTGAAATGGATCTAGAAGTACATAAATAAATAAAAGGAAATCTATTGCTCTAATTTGTTTTTGTTTACAATATGATTAAATATATCTGGAAAATGTCAATAGATTCATCTTAACAATGCACTTTAAGACATTTGTGTCATCATAAAATCATTCAAACCCGCTGCCACAAAAGCATAGGCACATAGACAGGTGTGTGGTTATGCGGTTCAGCCACGTTGTGAAGCAAAATCAACTTTACTACTGTTCTATGAGTATGTTAATATAATTTCCGACGACACGGGAAGGCAACATCTGTTTCGAGGCTGCGATGTGACATCGCCGTCTAGCGGCCAATGACAGCACGTGCAGAATGAGTGACTGACAAGCAGCCCTCCCAACATCTTCTTCCCACTAATACCAGTCCTCCCAGCCTCCTCGTCCAACTGCAACCACTTGTTTAGGCCTTTGTCTCCTACTATAATCAGCACTTTGCTCAGAAATTCGGGTAACATTTCCTTTTACTCTCCCATATTTAAATATCATGAATAATATGATATTTATTATGATGCGTGCATAGGAAGTAAGAATGTACATCACTATGCTCTCCTGTTTGTAAACAGGATGCTGTGTGTACATTGCTTTATTTTTTTGCGGTTGAGCACAACAAATGTGTTGCATATATCTTTATGATTTCAAAGACATGTAAGCACCGCAATCTAATTATTGATTTGTCTTTTTTTAAGACTAAGGTCAATAATCGGATTATTGTTGTCCATGTAAACATAGCTGCTGTCTTGTCAGAGAAAACACCTGAGACTACATTGACTTGCGTGTCTCATCATCTTTCTGTCCTTGTCTGAGTTTACATGCAAGGGAGAGAGTCGAATCGTCGTTCTATTGTCCAGTTTCAGTCACATTACAACATATACATGCAGAAGAAAATTGGTTTCCTACCCGATTATCCGAGCGCTTTAATCAGATCAGCTAAATCGGATTTATATGTTTACATGCACTTAGTTGTCCTGTTATGGGCCATATGTATTTGTTTTAAGTGTCATGTAAACAAACTGAGTATTGACACAAATATTATCAAAAACAAACACAAACAAACACCTCGTCAATGTGTCTGAGATACCGCCTGCCGATCGACTGATCAAGCTTCTTTTTTTTCTTTTCACTACTTTAGAAACGTTTGTTTCTCAACTCTGGGCTGAACAATCTAAAAAGCCCGGTGTTACACCCAGACACACACACACACACACACACACACACACACACACACACACACACACACACACACACACACAGAGCAAACTTCCTCAAACTTGCTCCTTCACTTCCTCTCTCTCTCTCTCTTTCCCTCCCTCCCTCTCTCTCTCTCCCCTGTTCCTCTTCATTAGCTCCGCCTCATACTGAGAAGATAGAGATCCGCTGTCCCTCGCAAATTCACGCACACACTCACTCACATACACACTAGCACACACATACACTCTCCCCCTCTCCCTTTCTCCCTCACACACACACACGCACGTACGTACGCGCGCGCACACGCACCCGTACACACACATAGAGACGGACTCAGAGAAGCTGTGTTGCCCGAAGAGGAGGACTGATGACCGGTGAGTCTGCTTTAATCACTCTCTGAGTATGTGTGTGAGAATGTGTGTGTGTTCTGTGTCTATCCAAACATTATACACGTCACAGATCCAGACTGTAATTGATCCAATAGACTGGTTCTCCAGCAGATCAATAAGTTGATAGTTTGCTTATTGACGATGCTGCGGAGTGCTGGACCACTCCCAGTATGTGTGTGTGTGTGCGTGCATATGTGTGTGTGTGTGTGTGTCAGTCTGTCAGTCACCCACCTTTTTAGTTTTTTAGTTGTTGTATTTTGATCTGTAATTCACAAAAATTTACGAAAGTGTCAGGAAAACCCAGGAAGTATCCAAATGCTTTACCTCAGTGAATGTATTAATACTTCAAGTACTTCATAGTTATTGACACTGTTACCGCAGTAAAAGTCTGCAAATATAAGACCTGGGGAAAAAAATAAACACTTAAGGTTGTGAAGTTCTTTGTAAAAGTTACTCATTACTATTTTATACCTTTAGTGTTGGAGCCTGTTTGGAACTATTCTACATTTACGTTGAGTTATTTACTTGACAAGGGACATGGGACAGAAAAACAATAGCTGCTGGTGAGAGTGGAGTGGTGTGTAAGTACTATAGTTTAACAAAAGTGCAGAGTTTAAACTGTAGTTAAGACGAGGAAGCAGAGGGAGAAGTGTGAGGAGAAAGATGACGGAGGTTAGGAAGGTGAAAGTTAGGAGAGGAGATAGGAGAGGGGTTGGGTCTCAAAGATGGAGAGGGAAGTGTCACCTGCCACGGATGATGCTCGCTAGCTCTTAACCAGTATCTTCCTATATTTATCACAAAGTGACAGTGAAACAACTCAAACTTTACAATGGTTCCACTTAAACTGAAGTAATTGCATCACAGGAAGAATATCCGGGTCCCAGGGCCTTTATGTGTGAAATATAGACCCACAGTCCAAAAGCATGCATGTTTAGGCCGGTTGAAGACTCTAGTTTTGCTCTACAAATAGATAAATGAACAAAGATGGTGTTGAAATGCAAGATCCCGTGTCATGTCTGTATCTGGACTGTCACGCCACGGCTTCCCAAGAAACGCCATCGGAGCTGTGTTGTAACTGTGGCGGTCTCAGGTGCCAGAGCCGAACCAGCATCGTACCAGTGTAACTTCTGATCACGATGGCGAAGGAGGAAATAAACCGGTTCACCAATGTGGACCCGGACGAGATGACATCACCGGTTGATGTGTGTCGAGATGGGCAGTTTCAGGCTTCCCAGAACGAAACGGGAAGTTGGAGGGGCAAGATGTGTCAGAGAGCGCAGATACAGTGCTGACAGTGTGAATCATTCACACGCACCGTGTCAGACGCTATAAATACAAATATGTGACTAATTCCACGTCCAGCAGACTCATGGTGTTTTATTTGGGCTAATTTTAGCACAATATTCCAAATCCTGCTGTCTTTCGTCTAGCTCAGGTTTTCGGTGAGAAATTCTGTTGTTTCAAGTCCACTTTTGGTCTGATGTTCTGTGTTTTTCTACCCCGGGTTTGTTTTAATATTCTCTGATTTTTCTAAACCATGTTAAAGGTAGTAGTCGCAAATTTTAGCCCAAGTTTAGTCTATTATTCTTTGTCGTTTTAGCCAAACTTTGGTCTTAAAGTCTTTTTATCCGAGGTTAGAGCTAATAATCTCTGTTTTCTATTGCAGTTATAGACCAATATGATCTATTTTCATAGCCAAGGTTTGGTCTAGGCCAGGTATAGTATAGTAAAGTATAGCATAGTATAGCATAGTATAGTATAGTATAGTATAGTATAGTATAGTATAGTATAGTATAGTATAGTATAGTATAGTATAGTATAGTATAGTATAGTATCCATTTTCAACCTGGATTTGGTCTAATTTTCTCAGTTGTTGTAAGCCCAAATTTGGTCTAATGTGTTTTTTTGGTTCTTTATCTCAGGTTTGAGCTAATAATCTGTTTTCTAGGACAGTTTTAGCCCAATAAAACTGTTTTTGTAACCCAGGTTTTGTTGAATATTCTCAGTTGTTTTAGTGAAAGTTTGGTCTCGTAGTCTTTTTGTTTTTCAGCTGAGGTTACAGTGAATAGTCACACTTTGTAGCTCATATTTATTCCAGTGTTTCAGTCCCAGTTTAGCCTAATACTTCATTATGTTTCAGTCCTGGTTTGGTCCAGCTGTCACAGGTCACAGGTGTTGAGGACCAGCACTATGAGACACCCGCCTGCCAACTGCAGACCAGGATTTCTCTTTTCTAATTGTCTCATGATATTAATTCCCAGGGCAGCTTGTTGAAGGTGAATTCCTCGCCCTCCTACTTTCTCAGCTCATATTGGTTGTGTTTTATTTAGCAGACTGCTGATCAGACTGTCTCTGTAAACACTTTGTCTTCACACATGCGGCTGGTTGAACAGAGACAAGCCCTTCCTGTTTCGGTTTCAACACAGACTAGTTCCTCTTTGGCCCGTGGTGTCTGACTGGGGGGGGGGGCAGTGGATGAGGGGAGGGCGAGGAGATGTGAAGAGGCTGCACTCATGTGAAGGACTCAGCAGGGCAGCCATATGGTTCAGAGTTTTCATCCCAGCTTTGGAGAATAATTTCCTTATGTTTCTAGTATTCTTTGCTGTTTTAGCCCAGTTTGGCCTGGTATTCTACAGTGTTTTAGTCCAGTTCGGAGTAGTGTTCTTAAGTGTTTTAGTCCAGTTTAGACTACTATCCTCTGATGTTTCATCACAGCTTTGGATCCCAGCTTATTTCCTGGTGTTTAAGCCTACTTTGGTCTACTGTTGTTGAGTGTTTTAGGTCAAGTGTACAGGCGAGTGTTTTAGCCCAGTTTGGACTAGTATTCCATAGTGTTCTAGGCCAGTTTGGACTGCTCTTCTTTGCTATTTTAGTCTAGATTTATCTTGTATTATTCAGTAATTTAGCTGATGTGATCCAGCAGGTGTTTTAGCCCAGTTTGGACTGTTGGTTTCTTCTGTTTAAGCCCAGTTTGGTCCAGTATGTCTATTCTGCTGTAATTGAGTTTGGCCCAGTAATCTCAAGTGTTTTAGCCCAGTTTTATACCGTGTCCAAGACGTTTTAGCCCAGGTTGGCCCAGCTGGTTTCTTAGCCTAGTTTGGCCTCTATTCTTTGGCGTTTTATGCTTGTAGATATCAGCCCACTTTTCCTTGTTGTTTTACCACATATTGATCCAGTATCCATTTATCCTGCTCTGGTCTGGCTTTCAGTCTGTCTCACTGATCTTTCTTTGTTGATTTAGCCCTACATCTCCTGTCTTAACCTCTCTTTCAGCTGTAGGATTCATCGGTTTTGATCTGATTTGGTCCAATATTTACTCAGCTTGTTCACCAACGTTACCAAGTGAGAAAGATCTGAGTTGTTTCAAACGAGTTCCTCTGAGCGGGAAGCTTGCATTCACTTTCATTTTTCGCAAGAGACTTTCTCACATCTCGTCCACGACTCTAAAATAAGTTGCTCTGGATGTTCTTGTCAGAACTTCAGCTGCTGGGTGGCTCGGTTCCTCTGTGAGTCAGGAGACTCCTCCTAAACCAGCAAAATTAAATCAAAATACATAAAAAGAACACAGCTGACAGGACGAAACCAGAGCTGTTTTGTCACTTCCTGAAATACAAGACCAGTAAAACCATAAAGGAGGACTCTGCTGTCTGGCTGCACTGGCTCCAGTGATTAGATTTCACCTCTTGTGGCCAAAGCTTTTATTTACCTCAGCTGCAGTGAAAAGCACCGGCATTTCTAATTTCCCCCGTTTTAGAAAGACATTCAGACGTTTCCTGATCTGGACGAGCCCAACAACCTCACCCATGTTTTTATTCTTCTGCAGATCAGGAGATTTCTGTCAGGTCGTCCAGCTTCCCAAAGAGTAATACTGCTCTCATTGTTAGTTCTGATACCTTTAGATTTTCTCAGTTCAGATCGATGAACCTTGAGAAAAGATCTAAGGAAATTAATCATCTGATTTGAGACAACTGCAGGAATTGTTGAATTGACTAGACAGAAACTTCAAAATGTGGTCACATTACATGAAGATAGGGTTATTTATCTGCTTGCGATGGACTGGTCTTTGGCTGCTTTGACCACAGCACCTTTGGTTACTGGTTTATAATCGGCTGTGGTGGAAGTAGAAGTGCAAAGTTTGCCAGGTGATACTTTTCTTACTGTAACTTCTGCACACTCGCATGTTGTGTTAACTGTTAACTGTGACTGTGCAGCATTGCGGCTTCCCATTTCCTATCAAGCGAACCTTAATTTAAACAAGTTCCCAAAATGTGAAAAATAACGTGCTCTGCAGTGACTTCTGAAAACAGAAAAAAAGTCCTGAGGCAACAATTCGACCCAAGCAGCAACCAATCGTTTTGATTCCCACAAGGCCAGACGTTTCGTAGAGTCAAGTTTAGAGTCCAGGTTTGCAGATGTAGGATGGTAACATGGTTGAGAAGTATCTGCAAACCGGCTGTTTGGGATTTGCAGTCCAGTGTTTACTTTGGTACTTCAAGTATTTTAACCTTAAAGGTGGTTCATACATTCATTCATTCATGCATGCATTCCAGCTCGAATCCATATTTAACTTTTCATGCTAATGACTAACTGGCATTAACTGGCATGTTTTTTTGGGGGTTTTTTTATTCATCACTAACATGCATGCACACACACACACACACACACACACACACACACACACACACACATAGACTTAGAGGAAGGGTGCTTTTACACAATGAATGGGTGTTTCAGCCATTTTCGGCACCGCAGTGGGTTACTGATGTCAACTCCTCTTCCTCTTTTTGCTCAACGTGCTTTCTTCTTTCTTCCTGTCACAGTCTGAATGTGTCAGCACACTCTTCCCTCTCAGATCTCTTTTCAGACCCGGTGGTTTCACTCAGCCCGATCTCATTCCCAGAGTCTCAAATACCGACGCTTTGTCATGCCCATTTTGTCCTGTCACACACTTTTTTTGGTCTTTCACAAAAATCAGTGTATACCCATCATAAGCGACTTCTTCAGCTGCCCAACGTGGAAAATGGTCGAATATTCGTTTTGTTGCTGCACCAACACTGTTGGACTGCAGCAAATACTTTTTGAGTTTGGTAAATGTGTCAAGTATTTTGTCGAGTTGTTAGGACTGTAAATATGGACTTCAAGTATGTTGATTTTACTGTCTTAGACAACTGATGAAACTAGAACACGCTCAAATTCGATAAGCCGATATCAGGGAATATTGATCTTATTTCACAAAAGCATACTGAAAAGTATTTTTTGAAAACGACTGATCAATTATTGAAACGGTTGCAGATTGTTTTACCCGTCAATCACTGGTGCATTAGTTGTTGCAGCTGGAGAGCACTCAAGTTCACGTTGGATTTTCAAGGCAGATAAAGTCTGTTCTCCAGGGTGAAAGTCATGTTTGTTTGACCATTACATCCGTCCATCCATTAGAGCTGCAGAGGCCACGTTATCGACAATTGGTTGGTTGATTTCATATCTTTTGATGTGTTTCAGGAAGACAGATTCTTTTGTGGGTTTTTTAGTCTTCCGTGGTTTGATAAAACAGCCACAGTTTCACTACTTTTTCACCATAGTTTTCCACCTTTCTCGGCCTCCTCCGTCCGCAGACTTTCACACCTCGAACACTACGTGACCTTCCTCTGACTGCGTTAACGCAGAGTGGCATATAGATGCAGTGGAATTCAGATAAGGCTTTTCCGCTGAGCTGATAAACTTCTGGAAGGGGAAGCCACATGACGGATGAGCGCTCAGCTCTGTCGCCTCACAGCACTACGGTCCCGGGTTTGAATCCCAGTCAGACCGATGACTTCCCCTTTACTCCAGGCCCTCAGGTTTTCCTGCCACAGTCCAAAAAGTGTCGAACTGAGACTGTTAAGCTGCCCCCAGGTGTGAATAGTGTGACTGGTGTGGGGTGTATGGATGGACATTTAGACGAAGGCTGCATCAGTTTGATCTGGTTTGGGCAAATCAAGCTAAAGTTTGGGATCATCATCATGCCAAAAAAACTGCATTTAAAAACAAATGTAAGAAAGATTTTATGATTTCTGCTTCTTAAATAGGAATACATCCTAGTTTCTTTAGTCCTCTGTGGCAGAAAATTGAATATCATGTGAGGTGAAGATGAAAAAAGGCATCAAGACCTAATCCTGTCCTGACCAAGCGACTAATCGGTCCATCAGCAAAGCATTTGACAGATTAATCGATTACAACATGTTACAAGGCTACATTACAGATATAGAAACACAGAAACAAGTTGCTGTTTGCGTGATCTTGTGTATAAACACTACCTTCGTTATACTACGTGTAGAGCAAAACTGAAGTTGTCCATCCATCCATTTTCTTTGACACACGAATATAATCACATACACACATACCTAGGGGCAGTTTAGAGTCCAACCATCCTGAATATGTAAGTTGTTGGACTGAGGGAGGAAACTGGAGTAAACCCACTGAGACACAGGCAGGACAGGAGGAGGCAGGACAGGAGGAGACAGGACAGGAGGAGCAGGTTGGATTGATGTCCAGGCTGCAGGTTGAACCCGAAGCATCCTGCACTTTTCTTCACTCGGGTCCGTTTCAACATTAAACCACAGTGACATTTGTCCCCTGAAAGCTTCCTTATTTCTTGTCGACTACATCTGAGTTACAAAAGGACATCGTTACAACACCTCGGACCGTTTCTTTCATTCTGGTCAAGGTTATCAACGTGTCGTGTTTGAAATGGTTGCAATGGCCCAAGAGGAGTTGCCTCTGACGCTCTATGTGTGCATGTCTGTGTGTGCGTGTCTGTGTGTGTGTGTGTGTGTGTGTGACTGCTTCCTCTGTGCCATAGAGCTCTATTGTTGGTCTAACACTGGCACACACATTGTAGTTTATGTTGACCAGATGCCACACATACACACATGCACACACCCTCCTGCCTCCACCGCATACTTAACATACTAAACATACTAAACATATTCTATATTTTCTATGTTCAGCTAGAGCATTAATGTGCACTAATGCACCTTTTTTCTCCTGTTTGCTTATTCAGAACTACAAACTCCCAGTTTAGGGGGAATCGCCAGAGTGTGTTTTTTTAAACAATCTTTAAGATTTACATCTATAATAAAAGTACAACACCAGAGTCGCGTTGTGGCTGAACTGTTCCTCCACCTCTGCAGTTCCTCTTGCAGCATCTCACAGCTCAACGACATGCAGAAAAGAAAAAAAAGTGTGACAAAAGTGTGAGATCAGAGGTTAAACCTTCCAGCAGAAGTGAGATCAGCCGACCCCCGCCCAAAGAGAGCGACAGAGAGAGAGAGAGAGAGAAAGAGAGAGAGAGGGAGAGAGAGAGAGGGAACGAGAAGGGTAGGGTGGGGTCATTGTCCCCAGAGTCTGGGTTGAGCCACTCTCTCTATCCAGACATCTGGAGAGAGAGGCGAGAGGCAGCGTTAGTTTGTTAAAGTTTAGCATGTTCCTCTGAATGTGCTCACTTGTTCTCCGCCCGACAAACTGAAAAAAAAAAAAAACACTGAGAAATAAACTCCACTAATGCAGGGAAATGTTCTGCTTTCACTGTTTGTTTCTGGCTGAGAATGTCTCTTTAAATCACTGGACAGTGAAAAGTAAAGAGTGCAGAGTTAACTTCTGTCATGAACCTGTCTACTACACTGAATCTTACCAACTTTGATTTCTTTTCTTTTCTTTTTTTGATAGATAGATTTGCGTGACTCGGACGCGTTTTCAAATGTGTCTCTCGTACATTTGGATGAGCGAAAGGAAAGATGCAACAGTAATCTGAACTGCCTTTCTGTGGCGTAAATGTAAATAAAGCTTGTCTGTGTGGGAGTGGAGAGTGTGTGCGTGTGTGTGTGTGTGTGTGTGTGTGTGTGTTTAGCACAGTCACACTGGCATTCAAATCTGCGTGTGTGTGAGTTTGAATGTTCCTGTGCAGGATAACATCTCTGTTTTGTTTGGAGACCGTTTCCTTCTGCAGCGATCATTTCCATAAACACAAATACTGACAGTGGACAAACCCCCCTACCCCTCCACCCCCCATCCCTCCACCTCCTCCTCCCTCTCCCCCCCTCTCTGCAGTCGGACAATGGGACGTCATGAGCTTCTGAACAAACTGTGATAACTGAAGGGAGCTCAAGTGTGACTGACAGCTCGGAGCAGGACCAGTGAACCTAATCACACTCACACTCAGGTAAACTCTGCAGCCCAGGTGACGCTTTATCTCAAATCCCCTCATCCAACTTTTTCCTTCAGCAGGTGCTTGGAGCCGCCTCTTAGTAGAGTTCATAAACTTCACTAATTCGACCTGAAATCACACTTAAATTGGCGGTCAACAGAAGATACTGTACTGCTACAATGAATGAGCAACTCAGATATATTAGTAAACATGAATATCAGTATTAAACTCAATCTGTACAGCACTTTTCAAACAAGTGACTCAAAAAGCGGGCAAAGAATAAAAAATATATGATAAAACCTTAAAATATGTTGCAAGAAAACATTTTTACTGAAAAAAAATGTATTTCGTAGTATGTGTGCTATCATTCATTGAAGGTTTTTAGGAAGACTTGTCTCAAGGTTCAACCACATGAGGCTGCTGATAATGTGTCGATGCTAAATAATCAGCAGCTTGCATCGCAAGCGGCGGCGGAAAAGGGAACTGAGCGGACGCGATGAAATTAAGCGAAAATGCCGAACAATTATCAGCACGTCGGCAAAGGTTGATAAACGACGGCAGCGAGTCCGGACAGAGCCGGCACGCCACTGCAGGGGCCTCGCAAACACGCGCTCGCATTCCTGGCAGATGGCGGCTCGACGTGACCGCCCTGCTTCTCAGCTGTGAACCTCACCATCCCAGTGTTGAAGGATTTATCACTGCCCCTGTTAAACCTGCGGAGAAGCAGGAGGAGGTGGAACTGTGAGAAGGTGGAGAACCTCTTAAAAAAGAGAAAAAAAACACACCTGATCAGTTCACTTTCAGATGACTTCTCAAGCATCCGAGGCTCAGCGAACAGCTCTAATCCGTGCGTTTTTTCATGTGTGTGTGTGTGTGTGTGTGTGTGTGTGTGTGTGTGCCCTGCAGGTTGCTGAAGGGTCAGAGGTCATCATGCAGAGTATAAAGTGTGTGGTTGTGGGGGACGGAGCTGTGGGGAAGACGTGTCTCCTCATCTCCTACACCACCGGAGCGTTCCCAAAAGAGTACATTCCTACTGTGTTTGACAACTACAGCAGCCAGGTGTGTGTGTGTGTGTGTGTGTGTGTGTGTGTGTGTGTGTGTGTGTGTCTTAGCTACACAATCTCAGACAATGTCTGTATATATGTATATATGTATATATTGTAATGTATATATTAATATAAAAGCTCTTGCTGTTTTCTTTGTTTCACCGTTTGGATTTATTGTTTTAGTTAGTTTCAGTTGTTGATGCTTTTATTTTGAAAGGAATGAGAATGTGCCAGGTGGGTGTGTTTTTTTCTGTTACCAGCAACAAGAAAAAGAGCCAATGCTCTTCCTTTGTGTGTGTGTGTGTGTGTGTGTGTGTGTGTGTGTGTGTGTGTGTGTGTGTGCAGGTGACGGTGGACGGGAGGACCATCAGTCTGAACCTGTGGGACACGGCGGGGCAGGAGGAGTACGACCGGCTGAGGACGCTGTCGTACCCGCAGACCAACGTCTTCATCATCTGCTTCTCCATCTCCAGCCCGGCCTCCTACGAGAACGTCAAACACAAGTGGCATCCAGAGGTCAGGGGTCAAAAACCTCAGAGCTCATACTGTACATGCCTCATTTCAGTCAGAATGGTGTCCGTCAATCCACTCATTACCTTAACCGCTTTGCACCTTAATGGTGACGCCTTATACAATATATAAAATGTAGAGGGCATCTATGGGGTCTTACATGTATTACATGTTGATAAATCAGTTTGGGGGAAATTAAGGCCCTTAAAAAGTATCACAAAGTCTTGGGATTAGTAACCTATAGCTGATTGCAGCCTGAAATGGGGATGAGGTGATCAATAAACTTTTTTAAGTCTGTTGAAATTAACCTAAGGATCCCTGATTCCTGCTGCAGAATCCTATACATATACACCTATGCTACACACACACACACACACACATATATATATATATATATATATATATATATATATATATATATATATAGGAATCAACATGATTCCTTGTCGGCCAGCTTAAGATAATTGATAGAATTGAAAGATATTCTATCAAGTCTGTTTATTTTTTGTCAGTTTCCTCCCAGATTCCAAAAAAAACATACATGTTTAAGTTAATTAGAGACTTTAAATAACCACTAGGTGTGAGGGTGAATGGTGTGTGTGTTGTCCAGACCTGTCCACAGCGTATTCCCTGCTTTTGCCCTATGTGAGTTGGAGAGCTGGAGGCTCCAGAAGAAACACATTTGGGTACAAAGCGGATTAGGACTGAAAACTACGCTCCCTTCCTCTCTAACAACATTTCCAACAGTCCTTTAGTTTCATCCAGCATAAAGCTGACCGGCTGTGACTGTGACCCCGCCTCAGGTGTTCCATCACTGTCCCGGCGTCCCCATCCTCCTGGTCGGCACGAAGAGCGACCTCCGGAACGACTCGGAGACTCAGAGGAAGCTGAAGGAGCAGAACCAGACGCCGGTCACCCACCAGCAGGGCGCCGCCCTGGCCCGCCAGATCCAGGCCGTGCGCTACATGGAGTGTTCGGCCCTCAACCAGGACGGCATAAAGGACGTGTTCGCCGAGGCCGTCAGGGCCTTCCTCAACCCACAGCCCACGGTCAGCAAGAGGTCCTGCGTGCTCCTGTAGGGGCTCCCGCCCGGAGAGACTGCTTGGAAAGTTATTATTTTTTTGTTGGTTTGGGTTAAAATCTTACCTGTGTATGAATTATTTTTTTGTGAAGGGATATCTTTAAGTTTAGCTTTTTTCTTTATTAGATATGAATAGATTTGGAAGTCCAATTAGAAGAGAAAATGATTGAGTTGATCCAATGACATGTGGTGCAAAAACAACAGAGGAGAATGCAGAGCACAGAGCTGTGGATCATGTGTCTGAATCACTCATTGTGAACTACATTTCCTGGAAATATCTGCAAATCCACAAAAACAAAACATGCAACATCGTAATTTTCCTGAGAATGTTTCCCACAGTGCTGTAGATGCAGTGCGAATAAAATAAGAGAGAATTAAACAAATACAGGCCAACAACATTGCAGCACTGTTTACGCCTCCCAAAGCATGATGGGAACTGTAGTTCCAACACTGGAAATCACACTTAACCCCAAATATGTGACAAATAAATAACAAAAATCTATTAGCTATATATTTTTTTTTATGTTTTTTAGTTTTGGGTTTTTTGGGGTTTTTTTTTTACATTAGTAAGGGACGTTGTCTGCTTACAGTGGTTGTCATGGCAACAACAACGCCAACTTTTCCCATCTTTTTATGTGACGTGCGTGACCAAACAAAGTTGGCCTGAGAGAGAGCAGGAGGAGGAGGAGGAGGAGGAGGAGGAGGAGGAGGAGGAGGAGGAGGAGGAGGAGGGGGCGAGGGGGGGGTGGTGGACAGGAAGCAGCTCTTGAGTGGCCGAGGGCTGCTGCTTGCTTGCGAGCAGAAAACAGGAAGTTTAAAGAAATGATAATTGATACTGAGAATGTAGCGGGAGGCTGGTGTGTGAACGGGTCAGGGCTTTGTCAGCGTGGGCGGAAAGTGTCTCTGAGTGGTAGCCTTCATCAGCAGAGGTGCACTAACAACATAAAGTACACACAAAAAAAGCCTGAGATTTTACTAACTAAGCCAACAAGCCAAGGGAAGTTGTTTTCTCCATGTGGGATTTTTTTTTTTTTTTTACTAATAGCAGAAATGTCGTTAATCTTGTATGATGATGGATTTTTGTTGGAGAAACACACAGACACAAAAACAGAAAAGATCAGGTACAGAAATATCCTCTCTCACAAAAAAAAGATCCCGGAAATACATTGATGTGTAGCAATGAAATATCTATGGACCAAAAGAAATGTCCGGAAAGAGAGGAAATGTGCTTTGAAATTAATTTTATCTAGGAAGGATGTGTGTTTTTAGACACTTCTCCTTCAATGTTCAGAGCTTTTTTATTATTATTATTTTGTAACTATATGTTCACTAGGCTCCAGTTTTGTCATGATTTCTAAATTTCATTTATTTGTAAATTTAAATTCTGAACGAATTAATTTTTTCTTTGTTGTTTTCCATTTTACTGTATTTTTATTTAAACTTGAAAATACATTTAAAACACGTTCCATTCAGTACGTCTGTCTCCTGTGTTTTAACTTACCTGTGTCTTGCACATGTGTGCTAGTTTATGAGCCTAACATCCTCTGTTAGCATGGAGCCCCATTAGCTTTGAGCTCTGACCTGACTTCCACATTTTTTTGACAAATGACGTCTTAAGGTGACGCCTCTTCACCTCGAGACATCGTTCATTGCATTTCCAAGCAGAAAGGTGACAAAGAGAATATAGAGAATATACTATATGTACGCTATATGCAAGCAGATGACTCTGGGTGGTGATAAGTCGAAGAGAGGATGAATATTTGTTGTGAATTCGCTCTCTTCTGTGGCAAATCTTACAGCCTCCAATCAGTCTAAACATAGAGGGGGAAAACCTGGAGAAATCCCATGTTTTAATATGCAAACTCCACACAAAAAAGTTGCTGGATTGTGTGTGCCTTCAATGTCTGTGCATGAGTATGAATCAATGCGGAGGTGACCAAAACTGCAGAATAATGTGGTTATAAAGTTGCATACCTCCTTATTAAAGTGACAGAAGGGTTTTGCAGCCTTGTACAAAGTGTCTTAAGCTACTGCTTTATTACAGGTGAAATTTCGAGCCCCGGGACAGCTCTACAGGTGACGCAACATCCATTGTTTTACACAGGTCGCAAATCAGAGGATTGGACCCAATAAGAAAAGATGAAACTAAGGTTTAACTCGGGTTTAAAAAAGCAGCAGAGAGTTCACGTCCAGGGGAGAATGGCTATCTGGACCCAGTGTCTTTGCTGCTCTCTGCTCTTTGTTGTACAGGGAAATGAACATGGGGGAAGCGAGCTTAATAAATGACCCGCAGACACAGAACAACTTCCCCAAATGATGAAAGGACGCCTATTGTGTCAGATGAAATAATCAAATGATGCACGCAGCTGTGGACATGCGCACGACGGGTTTCCATCTTAGTTCTCACAGCGCGTGCGGCCAAAGTGCCATTAGAAAGTTCAGTGTTTCAGTTTCAGTCCCACCATCAGCCGGTGGTTTAGCTAGTTAGTTAAAACAGCAACTAAAGCTCCACATTTAGATGTAAAACTGAGGCTGTAGCCTCTGAAAATACGGTATTTGTATTCAGAAAATAACTTTTAACACATACAAATAATCAAAATAGTCTCTCTCTGTTGGTAGACTGATCATACGGCCTCCTTTGTGAAACTTTAAGTCACAAGCTACAAGATCTCCCTCTGAAACGTTTACTACATATCTACAGCCGCTGGACCAAAGACCAGATGGACTCTGATTCAAGTGAAGCTCAAACAAAAAGTCGGTGTTCCTCTTCAGAGTTTCAGGATGTCGTCTTTTCCTCCACAGCGTCTCCTCAGAGGCAGGAGCCACTTCCTCTTCCTGTCCCTCGTCCGCTGCTCAGACCTTTTCCAAGACTCTCCGACTCTCTGTTCTCGTCTTTGTTTCGAAGGCTGTCCATCCCCACATCGGCACAACTTTGCATTTTGATTGAGAATCTCTTTGAGAGTGTCAGTCACCATGCTCCTCAAATGATCAAACCAAAAGTGCTGTCACTCATTTTACTTTCACTTTGACTGCTTGGATTTTATTCCAATATCTAATATGCGACAGGAAACCAGACAAAAGGCAGCTTTTTTGGGTTTTTTTTATTATTGTCAAGTGCTGAAAGAGCATCATACATGTGATCACACCTGGAATCAGCAGCACATGAGCTCACTCATAAATACACATGTTCAGTGATACTGGACCAGCACACACAGTGACTGAAATGGACCGAGAGGTGTCAGAAAAAAAGAAGAAGGCCACCAAACATGATCTGCACTTCTTGAGTTTGGTAACGGCAGCGCCATCCTCTGGGCGAGAGGCGTCTGCAGCCGAGAGTCTCGTGGCAGTGATAAGGTTTCATTTCAGAGTCGTCGGCCGATGCTCGACAGTGTTCCCGACAGCCGGTGCAGGAGACGTAAACATTCAACACATCCTGTGCTTGTTTCGCAATCTAGAGCCTGACATTCAACTGTGCTTTATTACGAACCGCACGCCCAGGAAGTGCTCTGGTGTGTGTGTGTGTGTGTGTGTGTGTGAAAGACAGAGCAGTCTCCCTCACGCAGTGTGCAGACTAGCACCTTAATCTCAGCACAGGAGAGAGATGAAGACTATTAGATCAAGTCATGTGCTTGTTGGATAGTTTTAAGACGGTCTGTCCCAAACCGTGAATCTTAAGGCTCAGTCAGCTAAGCGTCCACACAGAATGACAGCATCTGGAGAGGAATCGGTACGACACAGCGGTGGAGTTTGGGCCGCTGAACCGCGGCTCACTTGACACTACAAAACGTCACACTTTGAGATACAGTTTTCATCTTCTGACCACTAGTTTGCAATACTCGTTTTCTCAAGACTGTATTCATGGTTTCCACAACACTGAAGCAAACCTGACTTACGTGTAACTATGAAGAAGAATTTCTGGATCATCTTATGATCTGCACACTTTAAACAACGACACTTCCGAGAGCTGTTTTGTTTTTCATAGACAAATGTGTTGTAGACAGATAAGAGCGTAAAAAAAAAAAAGCGTTTTGGTTTTAGTAGCTTAAAAACTGCAGAGCATGATGAACATCCACACATGAAGATGCTCCTGGAGAGTCTGTTGAAGGCAGCACTGTCAGTCCTCGCAGAGTGATCCTCGTCTCCCCAGCGGGGGACTCGTCCAGGGGCGGACACCCGCTCAGTAGCGTTTGTCCTCCGGCGGCGTGGCCACCATCACCTCTTTGCTCCCAAAGTCCCAGAAAGCCGTCATGTGGAAGGCCATGTTGGAGAAGACCACGAGGTATTCAAAGAGGGCGAACAGGGTGTAGACTGGAGGACGGGGGGAGGGGGGACAGGGGACGTGAGTAACGAGGACACGAGGGCGCTGCTGGAACTGAAGACTCGGACACACTCACCTCCGGTTTCACAGAACTTGTTGTGCCGCCTGAAGAAGTACGCGGCGGCCATGCAGCAGCTGACGTTGAACAGGAAGAGACGCACCTTCCAACGGAACGAGGTCTTCTCCTGAGTGGGACACAGGGACGGGACAGAAATGTCTGCTTCGTATGTAGTGACAACAGACCTGTGCATGGGCGGCAATCAGATTTGTTTTATTTTGGTGTGACGAGTCAAATGTATTTATAAGATCACTATTTCAATGTTTCCAGTAAAGTCTGTGACTAATTTCACATTCAGCGGGTGATGTTCTAATAATTGGGGGGTGGGGGTGTTTGAACATGTTGGTGAGGGGTTCCTGGAAGCTCGGCAGTCACATGATGCGCGCCACCATGAACAGTTGTGGTTTATCTGCTGCCGTCACGACGTGACACATTTGCTCTGCTGGTACTGAAACAGGGAAGCACTGAAATAAAGCTGAGACACATGTTAAATATGGAACCTATTCATCAGTCTCCCCGCTCGATGCAAAGTGCACTTTAATCCCACCCATGCTCCCCCTGAAGCGCTCACTGAGCATGTGCAAGTGGCTCCAAAGCCCGGTCATGTGGTCTAACCCTCCTTAGATCCCCGAGCTACCCAACAGAGCCTATTACCTCCTAAAGTGCAGGTGCAAATACTAGGAAACCCTGGAATATCCTCTAACACATGCTGAGAACTGCTTCAAGACTTTGAGTCACGTCGGACTGACTAAAGGTTGAAAAGCTGCTTTCATAAAGGTCCATCACAACCCCATGAAAATCTACTGATCCTACCAAGCAGCCCCTTCAATGTCTTAAACGGCTCTTTGGATCTCAAAACCTGTTCAATGTCAAGGAAAAGCACTGACAAGGCCTCTCATAATCCTAGCAACCAGTCCCCCTGGATCCACGTTCTTCCATTTCCAGATACAACACTGTGTGAACAGAACACACTACTAGTGGATCCCTTAACCCCCACCAGAGTCTAGGTAAGGACTCTAAAGACTATCTAAAGGAACCCTCCAACCCTCCTGAACAGAGACTACATTTTTTAGGAAACCCTGGAATGTGTTCAAATACCTGCTGAAAGCTCCTCAAGGACCTTGAGTCGCATCTGACAGACTAGAAGAAAAGCTGATGGGGTCACAACCCCATCAAAGAGCCCATGAACCGATCAATCCCCCAGCATGTCTTCAATAGCACTCTGAATCTCTTCAAGGGGCCTGAAACTTTTTCAACTCCCTAAAGTGCAAGTGAAATGACTAGGGAGCCCTGGAATGTCCTCAAATACCTGTTGAAACCTCTTCAAGGACCCTGACTGAAAGCTGCTCGGTGTTTATGGCGGTGTGGAGCCCCCTGCAGGTGAACAGGCAGGCTGACCACCAAATGATGCGGCACATGAAATGACATGGCAGAGCAGCTGGAGATAAGGGTTGTGTTCTGCAGATATTTCTGATGACGTGAGGAACAGACTGTGTCACAGGGAGACAGGTGGAGAGAGGGAGACTGTCTTACCTCCGGGTTCACATAGTGGCTCCGGATCACCTGCCACAGTCGGCACGTAATGAGCATGTGCAGCAGCGAGCTCGAGATGAACACGATGAAACCGTTTTTATGAACAGCTGCAGAGGAAAACAGGTCAACCACACCTCATTAATAGACCACTGATGTTAGGTCAATTAGAGAAGATACTGAGAAGACGGATTTAACTACTTCAATAGTCCATTTTCATGGATTCAATCAGCTCATGAGAACCAACTTGCTTTTGCATTAATTTATGAGTAAAAATAACTCAATTTGTCATCAGGGACATTTTGAGCAGATGAGAAAACTGGAATGAAACAGAAAATATGAGATTGTCATTTCAAGTTCACGCCTCCTCATCTGAGTCAGATAAACGCACACTACACATGAAACTACACAGGGCAGCTCGACAACTTTACTTATGCTCATCTGTGACAAGATCCAGTTAGAAGCACATTACTGCCCTCTCCCCAAACTAATGAACCTTATTAATGTGTCTATATCCAGCATCTCACAAACGTGAGGACACCCCTCACATTTCACTGTTCAGTGTACCCAGAACCGCAGGTTCACCAGCCCTGCTCCTCATTCACTAACCAGTCTGTGAGGTGAGCCCACTGGTGTCGCCAGCTGCTTAGACATTAAAGGCTGTGGTGTGTTGAGTTATTTTGAGAGCGCAGTTAATCCACGCTGCTGTACAAGCTGCACACGGACTTCTTTAAGTCATGTAAATGTTCCTGGTCCTACACAGATTCAACAGCTGCTCTTCAAGGACAAATAAAGTACGTATTAATCATTGATATCATTTTCATTTTCACTAGGGATGCTCTTGATATGTGATGCTATTGATAAGTTTTGCCAGTTGGATTGTGGGGTAAAAGTCAAACTTCAACCTAAAAAAAAAACTACATTAAAGGTCCTAACATTACACAAGGCCGGAGTAGTGGTTAGTTCTGCTTGCCTCACAGCAAGACGGTTGAGGAGTTTGCATGGGTTTCCTCCAGGTAGGCCGATTTCCACCCACAGTGCAAAAACATGCAATAAGGTCAACTGGAGGCTCTAAAATGTCCCTAGGCATGAATGGTGTTTGTGCCCTTAGATGGACTAACACCCTATCCAGAGTGTATTCCCTGAGAGCTGGAGACACCTTTTAGGTACAAATCAGGTAAGATAATGGATGGATCTGGATGACAGATGGGTCTGTCTTCAGTTAACTGCCCCCTCCCCACCCACCCCCCCACCCTGGCAGGCAGGCAGACCCCAGTCGTGCCGCTGTACTCACTGTATGTCTCTGTGGAGGAGACGTATGTGAGCAGCAGCAGCCCGGTGTTTTCGGCCAGGCTGCAGAGCAGAGCCAGCCCGCTCAGCAGCAGCTCGGGCAGCCTCCGGGTGAAGCGGCTGTAGTAGAAGTTGAAGTAGGCCACGGTGACCAGGTAGCGCGGCGCCGAGTGCAGCCCGATGCAGCAGCGCCAGATGTAGCGCTCCGGCACGCGGCTGATGGCCGAGCTGATCGACGGCAGGTAGTTTGACACCTGGCGGAGCCAAAGAGAAGAAGGAAGATAAAAGAAAACCTCTCGTGAAACGTCTAAAACATTAGGTGAGAGGGCTGGAAGCGTTGTTGTGCACTGTTCTCAGTGAAAAGCACTGTGGCATGGTTCGAGTCCTGGTCACTGGCTGGAGGCTTTTAGTTGGCCTTTTAGTTTGTATGAGTAAAGAGTAAAACTTTAAACGTAGGATTTGAACTTATATATTAATATCAGAGATGAAAATAGTTCCTGATGAGGTACATAGTTGCAGCCATATGCTCTACCATTACACACTATGGAAAGATTGACGTTTTCAATGAAAATGCAGAGAAAAAAATGTAGTGGTGCTTTAATGTAGTCATAGTGGATTAATTACATCACTACCCCAGAGTTGTTTCATCTCCAGTGGAGATACTTTGGTTTCCCCTTGGGAAATCAAATCGTTCTCCGACACCACACAAGAAAAAACTTCTGCCCACATAATGTGTCGAAAAGAAGCCATGCACTGTTCTGTACTTACACGACAGTGTGTGTATGTTGAGTCCTCAAAGTGATAAATGAGGGAAATAAAAAGGCAAGCGATGAGGCCGGTCAGAGGAAGCAGAACTGTCCCCACAGCAAAGCTGGTGAATTGGAGCCGGATGAGGGGCCGGTCCCGGTCCAGACTGCCGTACGGCCCCTGGAGCATCCTAAACACACACAAGAGAAGAGGATGGAGGCAAAGCTTAGTATCATCATGTCTCACCCTCACAGCATATGTGAGTGACCTTGGCCGGTCTGAGCACAGAACTGAACTCCCAGCCTTGGACTTAATGAATGAGATACACTTTTTGTGACATATCATTCCTTTGTTTTCTGATGCGTTACATACACGGTGAGAACAATTAAGGGCACACACATATAGCAGTTATAGCAGTTGTTATTGGTATATTCTATGTACTGTTCCCCTGTGCAACCTCTATCATCCAGCTCCAGTTTTTTATATCACTCACTAAAGCATACTCAACTACCTGCAGAATCTGAGTCTAATAATTACACATTTTAAATACACTGTGAACAACTTACTTTTTCTTGAAATATACACGAATGTATGAATGCAGTATAAACACGTATGGCAGATGTAGTCAAAAGTACATATGGTAAACAAAATCTGGCTCACTAGCTGTATTGTAACTGTTGTGTTGCTGTATGCACGCTGTTGTTACTGTTATAAGTGCTTTGTAATGAATCTGATTCTGATTACTATCACCGCTACCGGGTTAGTATTTGTGCCGAACATTATATCAGCTAACATGACTCACAAGTCTTCATAACTGAGCGCTAATTTCTGCTGTTAAGTTACAAAAACTTGAAAACTTCAGGAATTGTCTATGAAGTTTGGTGCGCTGCGGCTGGGACTTTGGTCCACGTGTGTGTTTACCTTTACGGATGACGTCGTCAACGGACGTCAGTGTTCACGGTTTTTGTGTTTCATGTACTGCTTTGGATAATGGGTGTGAAACACTAACCTTAACAGCTCTCCTCCTGGTGCTGCGCTTCACGAACATTTCACCGACACCTTCATTTCGAGTTAATCTCAAAGGAGCTGGAATCCTGTTAGCTCCGTTTTAGCTGCGCACACTCCCACACACTGTTAGCTCTGAACTTCGGTCTGTTCTGGTCTCAAATGCGCTCAAATATATTTAACAGTTGTTAAGTCTAATGGCGAAACTTCTCAGCGGCGGCTCTGGTCACTTGGTACTTCGTAATTCGTATTTTTACTCAATTGGTTTAAACACTATGAACGGAGCTGGGGCGGTGCACTTCTCTGGTTTATTACCGGCTGACGACTTCCGCCAAAGTGAACCTTCAAAATAAAAGTCTCTCGTTTTTCTCGTCACACCTCGACTGCATCTCTCTCTCTCTCTCTCTCTCTCTCTCTCTCTCTCTCTCTCTCTCTCTCTCTCTCTCTCTCTCTCTCTCTCTCGTGTGTGTAAGTTCTGAAAAACGATGTGTATCATGATATGCACAGTAGTGCATAATGGAAACTGGTCCGTGATGGGAGCAGGTACAGTCCAATGAAGCTGTCCAATCCAAGCAACTGAGCAAATGGTGGTTGTGTGGTAGTAAGGGTCGGTGAATGTGAGTGAGGTTGTGTTGAGTTGTTGAAAATGTGACAAGACAGCTCCTACAGTACTGTATTTGACATCTAGAACATACATTTTGCAACTAGTATGAGCAAAGACACTTTTGAGAATACCAGGACACTTCAATAATGTTTTGATGACTGATTCTTGGGGATGTGGTGAAGAGATGCCCACTCAGATCCTCCACTTCATAACACGGTGATGGACCGAAAAATGGGAGTGGTGGATGACTCCTTTCACTGATGCAGGATGAAGAGATAAAGACAACCCTCTGTAGCCATCAGGCAATGTTGGAAAAGCTGCCAAACAGGTTAATTTTCCTTTCGGGGTTGAAGTGGAAAATTACTGCATCCTTATATAAACTGTCCTGATTTATGTGTCCTTATATGTACTTAAAATGTGGTATTGCTGATCTTATATGTCCTAATACAACCTAGAGAAGTGTCTTAAGCAATGGGAAGTCTGCCTCGTGATTATAGAGCAGTCTGATGATTCAGGGCCACCCACAGACCACACAATGTTGACATGCAGTGTGCATGAGTCTAGTGACGCAGAGTGCGTTGACTGTACTGTCTTCCCTCCTTGGCCGGCCAACATTGCAATAAACCTGCAAAGCTGATTTGGTCTCACAGGTTTGACTGAATTTTTTCGTTTATCTTAAAACCTGACAGTATCACTGAATAGCCTTCCACTCACCTCTCTTCCTCCTGTGCATGGACTCTGTACCCTGCTTGTAACTACACGACTGTTGACACATAACTATTTTGGAATACATGGGCGTACAATACACGTGACTGATATCATGTCATGGTAACCCTGTTAATAGGTCTGCTCGCAAACAAAACCACTCTCTGTTGAAGGAGGCTGAGACTGTGGCAGTACAGCAATAGGCTAAATGCTTTTACTTTTACGTACACCTTTTTGATAATTTTATCACCATGGAGAGAAAAACCCAGAGAGGATATAGTTATCTTGCTTTTGAAAAGGAACACTTGAAGCTGGAGGATTTAATTGCACAGGCACAGGAAAACAAAAACCTCTGCACCTACCTCTGTGTTGAGGAGATCCCAGGAACATACCCTCGACCAGAGTTTCATGTGTCTCATCTGAGACATGACACAAACCATGAAGGATTATTTGGCATCAGGTGGAAATGTGGCTTCAAGGACCCACGGCAGAGGAACGGTCTGCTGTGGTGGAGTCTGACTGTGACTCCCGATGAGATATCATCAGCTGAGAGGAGGCTCCTGGAGGAGACCTTCCCAGACAGGACGGAGGAGCAGATCCAGCAGCAGGAGAGCTTCCTGGAGAAGTTCCTCACCTCCCCAGCCTTTGATGGGACCTCCAGACTGGGCTCGTACCGCTTCACCTTCATGGTGGAGGAGCTGCTTCAAGCCTACAGAGACCAGGTAGGTGTTTATGAGCTCACGTTAATATCAGCTGAGAGAGCCCTGTAAAAGGAAATGATTAACCAAAAGTCAATCATGATGAAACAAAGTGAACCTAGATGATCCTCAGCTCCTCTCTTGCCTCACCTCTTTGCCTATTTGTATTCAGGAAGCGTTACCGTGCAATTCGCAGGCTTGTATATTACACTGGTGTTTGTATCAGTGATACGATCTTTTTTTCTTTTTACAATATATGCTTATTGAGACATTAAAGAAGATGATGAAGTTATTTCAAAAAAGACATCAGACTGTCCTGTTCTTTAATGATAAAGAAGAACTAGAAAGTCACACCCCTTATCTTACCCTTATCTTATCATACTGACATTGATTGAAGTGCGTTTTAATGACTCACTAAATACCACAGTGTAATAGCAGCACATAATAATGAATGATGGAGGGAAAAGTACTGCTTCCCATCACTATAGTTAAGGTATAGATACTTTCATAGGAGAACTGATCCTAAGAGAGAAAGCTATGAAATCGGAAGACTCAATATTTCAATACTGATCTGCACTTAACAGAAAGATAGGGGTTTAAAGCAGTCATGAGATTTTAATTGAAATCCCTCTTTTTGTCTGCAGTTTTGCTCTGGTGGTGAGCCCGTCATGCGGGTATATGAGACTCACTTGTACAAACAAGAGGTGATGTATATCATTCTGGTCCACAGTCCTGAAGCTCAGGAGCTTTTCTCTAAGTATCCTCTGCTGACCGACCAGCCAGACGCTGTCTGCTCTTACAGAGATGGACACTTCATCTGGAGGGCTCAGGCCATGTCTGGGGAACACAGGCAAGAACAAGAACCTGGAGCTTTGACCTGTCCTTGCATATCAGCATGATGACAGTGCTCTGACATTACTAAGTCCTCTCTTTAACCTGTTGTTAAGTAAACAATGTGATATTCATAATTGGCACACAAATCAAGTCTTGAAAACTGCTGGACTGCTGGACTCTACTGGAGTCCCTCTCCAGTGCCCATCGGACAAAGGCAGGAAATAGATCCTGGACAGGTCACCAATGGAATAAATAAAATAATTAATTAAAAAAAAAAACATCAGAATTTAACTGCTAATAGACTTGAGTGGTGTGGTTATTGATTAAGTAATAACTAAGGATGGTAAAGAGCACAATTCTGAGTTTTTTTTCTGCTTTATTTGTCAGATATCGCTTGATCCAAAGTGACAATGAAAAGCAAATGAAGGCTGTCGAGGCAGGATTTTACCGAAGGTACTATGTTTGGGATCATGCAGCCATTGCCCTACATGTGGATAAACAGGTACAGATTGTACAGAATAGTGAAACTGGAACTGGTTCATTCTTTCATGAACTTTTCAAAAGAAGAGAAACATAAACAGGGTGGTCAACTTGTACCTTGACAAAGGTGACTGCCTCAACCTCTACAAATGCACACTTGTAAAGATCAGTGTGTTGCAGCTGTAAAGTTTAACCAAAGACCAAAGTACAGATCTATCCATCCATCGATCCATTATATCATTGGTATTCATCTGTGTAGCAGGGATCTAGATGGTTATTTATCTCCTTGTGGAATTCTACTGTTTGCAACAGTAAAGCTTATCTGAATCGCATTGGTTGCTTTGTTTATAATGTTTTCCTGCTCCTTCTCTGCCTCAGGTGCTGCGCTTCCATCCTGGCCAACTGAGAGAGAACCTCACGTTCTGCAAAATGGGAAATCCAACCATAGCTCCACCTTGGAAGTTTCAGGAGTTCTTGGAGGCTGAAGAAGTTGTCAGAAAGCTGTGGCCAAATTGTTCTTCTCCCCTGGAGTCTTAATTATTTGCCTGTGCCTTTGTACTTCCTGTTTATTTTGCTCGGTTTCTGTCATGGGTCTTGGGTGTGAGGCAACATGATTTCAGCAAAAAGTGAATAATGTTTTTTCTGTTTGTTTTTTTTGCTTGGAAAGCTGATCGAATTCTCCGACATGATTTTTATTTTCACACATTTTTCACAAATCATGTGATGTGATGAGGCACTTTGTCATAATTTTAGAGTGAAGAGAGTGGATAAGAAAATATATCACCTTCTCTTGATCAAATTCATTTAATTACATTTGACCCTTACTGCTCAACTCATAATCAACCCCTTCTATGTAGATTGAAACAGACATCCTGAAGCCAGTCTTCAAAGAAGCCATCCCTTTCTTCTGCTCACACATCTACCTTTTGTTCATGTTGCAAAAGAGTCTCTGCAGCCAAGCTTGGTCCTATTGTTATTTGGTGAATTCAGGTCTGTCCCACCACCTTTTGTTTTTGTGTTTATGCTTAAAGCCTTGCTCTGTAAGTTGCTCAGCAGACAGATTCAGATGAATTTTATTCTCCGTACAGTGTAAATAGAAGCTCACATAGCGGCTGCAAAGGTCTGTCTGCTGGTATGTTCATAGAGAACGGTTTTCCTGTATCCCCTTTTAGGTATAACGTCAATATTACATTTTAAAGCAATCCAATTGGAATTAGATCTTTTTTTCCTTTTTGAGTGGATTCACTTATTTTTTTACAAGATAAGATATGTCATGAAAAACAACTAACATATTTAATGTGTAGTTCTATCAATGGGCAGTTCACCTCTGCCAATAGATAGATCTACCGCTATATTGCATATTGATCACCTACAATTAGCACTTCTGCACAAGCTACTACTATGCAAGTGGATATAGTTAGCTGCTTCTGTGATCTGTTCTTTCCAAATTATGGTATGGTAATTATGAAACCTGTATTTCCATGACGTATCAATAAAGATTCAGTTTCAATTCATCCATCGGAACTGGAATCAGTAAATGACCATATTAGAAAGTAGTCGCGTTAAAATATGCCCACAGGCAGATACCTCAACCTACAACCTCACCACGAGACCACTGTGTGATGACATAGCATTTAGAAACACTTTACTTTAATTAAACTTTTTTTTAATGAAAGCTATATGTACGGATGTATCATATTTATGTTACTTAAAGAAACCATTGATTAAGTTTCCATTTAGCTTCCGTATGCAAGACTCTTGAGACGGAAACAAAACTGTCAAAGAATAACACTACACTGCGCGTGCGCAAATGAATCACCGCTAATCGTCATTTGTGACCAGAGACTTGTCTGGACATGCGCGATGCATTTCATATTTCCAGATCTGGAAATTGGAACGTTCTTCTGTGGAAAAAGTCTAGATCGAGCCACACCTTATAATATAGACAATGTGCCAGGGTGCTCCAAGGATGCTCCCATTAAAGGCTAAACAAATGTGTGGAAGCTGAAGAAACGCGATCGATAAAAACGGTGTTATGCGCTGTTACACCCGATCTCATCACATACAAACCGAGGGGAATAGGGTGTAATAAAGCTATTGATTTAATAATCGATTTAACCATTGATTTAAAGCTGAACAGCAGACATTTACCATGGGGACGGGGCTGAAAGGAGTAAAACAGCAAAGGGAGGACTACAAAGAGTTGAGACGCAAGAGGGTGACTGCAGAAGCCTCTCTTTACTAGAACAGTAACTGGATCAAAAACAAATACAGTTAACAGGAAACTATCACTAATAATGAGAGTGGAAACTTAAGGAAAACGAAACTTAGAAGGACTGCGCACTCTTACTCCAAGTGGGTGTGACGTTTGTATTTAGGTGGTTGGTTTTAGAGAGCAGGAGCAGTTGATCTTGGAGGAGACAGGCAATAGTTAAGCATCCGCAGTTACTTGCAGTTAATCTTTTTAATCATCGTACCATGTTTGTAATGAAGATGGAACAACCTGGTGAACTTGTTTTTGAGGGGGAGCATCTGAAGCTGCATGATTTGATCAAGAGAGCATATGCACTGGGTTATGAAAGCAAATACCTCTATAAAAGCATCCCAGCATACCCTCGACCAGAGTTTCATGTGTCTCATCTGAAACATGACACAAACAAAGCTGGACTGAGTGGCATCAAGAGGGAGAGTGGGTTCACAAACCCAGGAACCAGCCGTCTGCTGTGGTGGAGTCTGACTGTGACTCCTGATGAGATATCATCAGCTGAGAGGAGGCTCCTGGAGGAGACCTTCCCAGACCGGACAGAGGAGCAGATCCAACAGCAGGAGAGCTTCCTGGGGAAGTTTCTCACCTCTCCATCCTTTGATGGGACCTCCAGACTGGGCTCGTACCGCTTCACGTTCACGGTGGAGGAGCTGCTTCAAGCCTACAGAGACCAGGTAGGTGATGAATTCATACCATATACAGCTTAAGTACTATAATCTCTAATCTGATCTGAACCTCAGATCCTCCCTCACCTCAAATTTATTGTCTCTCATTGCAGTTTTGCTCTGGTGATGAGCCCATCATACGCACATTCAAGACCATCCTGTACAAACAGGAGGTGATGTACGCTATTCTGGTGCACAGCCCGGCGAATCAGGAGCTGTACTCCAAATATCCTTTGCTGACTGACGACCCAGACGCTGTCTGTAGGTACAGAGATGGACGCTTCATCTGGAAGTCTGAGGCCATGTCTGAGACCCACAAGTAAGAACATCAACCTGGAGATATGAACTTGCTTTCAATGCTACACTTCTTCTAAACTTCAATTTTCACTCCAGATTTACGTCCTTTCTTTGCCCAGTTACTTAGTCCATGGCATCTTGCACACGAATCTTGTGTTTTAAAATGGTGGGAAAGCTCAGTTTACATATTCCCAACATAGAAAATGAACCATGATCTGAAATGACTAAAATAACCCTCAGCCTTTTCAGAGAGAATTAAGTTCGAATGATATAACAAATGTAGTGTCCGTTGTTAGATCAGTCTGTTATATTTCAGTGGTTTTCTGCATCTCTTGAGGTGAACCCCAGCAGCTTCAGAGACACATAACCTGGGTGAAGCAGTAAAATTCACACCTCAGAAGCTCTCATGTTCACACCTCAGAAGCCCTACTCAGCCCATTCCACATCTTTTCCAGATGCTTGCCAGCCATATCCAGCTGGGTTCCTCCATTCACACACATGATATTGGGGACCTACTATTATTATAATGGATGTGGAAGGGGTAAAATGATCGATGGACGTGTAAAGATTCTAATCTGAAGTTTGTCTCTTTTTTCTTTTTCAGTTACCAGTTGATCCAGAGAAACAATGAAAAGCAGATGGACACAGTCATGGTGCAATATGCCTGTCGTCAGTTTTATGTTTGGGATCATGTAGCCATCGTTCTGGATGTGGATGAACAGGTACAGTCACTTCTTACACTTTCAAAACTGAATCAGTTCTTCCTGTCCCAAGTTTTCTGGTGGACCAGAGTTTGCCTCTTCAGTCTAATCCAGAGTTTGGGCAAGCTTTCACACCTGCTCGAAAGTCCATACTGTCTGCAAGGTGGACTCTGGTCTGGACTATCCAGCTCTTCTGTGAAAGCGCTCTTAAATAGATGCACATCCAGTGAGGAACACTAGATGGTGCTGAGGTGAATAGTCAGTCTTCTCTTTCATAGTCTTGAATTCTACTGTTTGTAAAGCCTCTGAATGATTCTGCTGTCATCAGTAATGTGTATCTGAATCCTTATGGTTGTTCTGCTTGTAATCTCCTCCTGCTCCTCCTCTTCTTTAGGTGCTGAGCTTTCATCCTGACCGACTGAGAGAGAACCTCACCTTCTGCCCAAAAGGAACAATTACCATTAAAGCGGCTTTTGAGTTTCAGGAGTTCTCAGATGCTGATGATTTTGTCAAAGAACTGTGGCCAGGCTGCTCTTCACCCCTGAAGTGTTAATGCCTAGGGAGCATCTCTGTATTTCCTATTTCATTTTGGTACATTTCTATCTGGGTTCTCAAAGGGACATTCTACCATTGCCTGATGGCTTCAGAGCGTTGTTACTCCCATCTAATGGTGAAAATGTGTATTGCATCCACATGAATAATTCACTCTTGCAAAGTAATGGGAAGATTAATAATCACCTGTGCTTGCAGCTGAGGGCGCCCTGTCAACATTTTTACAGCTGTCTCTTTTACTATTGCCGTTTACGGGGAAAATGCTTTTTGGACACAATGGGCTTTCTATCTCATAGTAATAAAACTTATAAACACAACATACAAACACATCAATGTTTTTCTTTTTGGTTAAAAAAGTTCTTGATTATGATGATTAAGTTTCTTTGTTTTACATTGATATCTCTAAAATTTTAACATTGGCATTACCTTTGAACATTATGGTTGTTAAATGTTCCCTGGCTTGTTTAAAATGTGCTTTTGCTACTGTGATGTTTCAGAGTATAGTCAAATAAAGTAGTATAGAAGAATATTGGATGCCAGTGTGGCGTTTGTTAAAACAGTCTAGAATACATAGGGTGCAATAAAGGTTCAATTAAGCAGCCTGTTTACTCTGACACCTGGGGGCACATGCATTCACAAGAAGAAGAAGAAGATGACTTATGACTAAGATGAATGGGCACCATCTTTGGTCCTCTAATATAATATGTCCACATTATATAATATATATATTATATATATAATATGTCCACATTTCAATTACTGTAGTAATAGACTGTGTAAGCAAAATACTGAGAGAAAATTACTGCATCCTTACATCAACTGTCCTGAATTATGTGTCCTCATATGTACTTAAAATGTGGTATTGCTGATCTTATATGTCCTGATACAACCTAGAGAAGTGTCTTAAGCAATGGGAAGTCTGCCTCGTGATTATAGAGCAGTCTGATGATTCAGGGCCACCCACAGGCCACACAATGTTGACATGCAGTGTGCATGAGTCTAGTGACGCAGAGTGCGTTGACTGTACTGTCTTCCCTCCTTGGCCGGCCAACATTGCAATAAACCTGCAAAGCTGATTTGGTCTCACAGGTTTGACTGAATTTTTTCGTTTATCTTAAAACCTGACAGTATCACTGAATAGCCTCCACTCACCTCTCATCCTCCTGTGCATGGACTCTGTACCCTGCTTGTAACTACGCGACTGTAGACACAGGACCGATGACTATTCTGAAATACATGGGCATACACTACCAGTTTGTAGGTGCGTGTGTGTCTGTCATTATTTCACAGTTAATAGCTGGAGTGATACGCTAGTATCAGCAAAAACGATGTGGGAAAGGAGGGGTAGGACACTGTGACTGACGTCATCATAACGTAGGTCATAAGTAGGTCTGCTCGCAAACAAAACCACTTCCTGTTCCTTCCTGAGACTGCGACAGTCTCTACTGACACTTTTATTGTTGATTATTCTGTCACCATGGATAAAGTGAACCGGAGACGACAACACTACCTCGCTTTTGAAAGGGAGCACTTGAGGCTGAAGAGTTTGATTGCAAGGACAAGGAAAAAGAGTCACCAAAGCGAGTACCTCTACAAAAGCATCCCAGCGTACCCTCGACCAGAGTTTCATGTGTCTCATCTGAAACATGACACAAACCAAGTGGGATTATTTGGCATCAGGAGGAAATGTGGCTTCAAGGACCCATGGCAGAGGAACGGTCTGCTGTGGTGGAGTCTGACTGTGACTCCTGATGAGATATCATCAGCTGAGAGGAGGCTCCTGGAGGAGACCTTCCCAGACCGGACAGAGGAGCAGATCCAGCAGCAGGAGAGCTTCCTGGGGAAGTTTCTCACCTCCCCAGCCTTTGATGGGACCTCCAGACTGGGCTCGTACCGCTTCACCTTCACAGTGGAGGAGCTGCTTCAAGCCTACAGAGACCAGGTAGGTGTTTATGACTTAACAGCTGCCCATGTAAATATCAGCTGAGAGAGCCCTGTAAAAACAAATGATTAACCAAAAGTTAATTATGATTAACCAAAGTGAACCTCTATGATCCTCAACTTACCCTTATCTTATCATGGTGACGTTGATGCATTAACTGCTTTTTAATGACTTACTAAATGTGCCAGTGTAGTTGCTGCACATAATTATGAATGATGGAGGGGAAAAGCTGCTTCCCATCACTATAGTTAAGGTATAGATACTTTCATAGGAGAACTGATCCTAAGAGAGAAAGCTATGAAATCGGAAGACTCAATATTTCAATACTGATCTGCACTTAACAGAAAGATAGGGTTTAAAGCAGTCATGAGATTTTAATTGAAATCCCTCTTTTTGTCTGCAGTTTTGCTCTGGTGGTGAGCCTGTCATGCGGGTATATGAGACTCACTTGTACAAACAAGAGGTGATGTATATCATTCTGGTCCACAGTCCTGAAGCTGAGGAGCTTTTCTCTAAGTATCCTCTGCTGACCAACCAGCCAGACGCTGTCTGCTCTTACAGAGATGGACACATCATCTGGAGGGCTCAGGCCATGTCTGGGACACACAGGCAAGAACAAGAACCTGGAGCTTTGAACTTGCATAGCAGTATGATGACAGTGCTCTGACATTCTCTCTTTGCCCATTTGTTCAGTGTACAAGACTGCTGGAGTCTACTTCAGTCCATTTCCAGTGTCCATAAGACAAAGGCAGGGAATACATCCTGGGCAGGTCACAATTGGACTGTGAGAGCAAACTAGAGTATCTGGAGAAGGTCCCAGCACACACAGGGATGATATGAAATCTCCAGAACAAGAAAAAACACACGTTTTGGACATAAACCAGCAACTTTTGTGCTGTGAGTTAACAGCACTAAACACTGATCCGCCATAGAGCTTGAATGATTGTCTTTTCAATCCCTCTCAGATTTAACAAGGTTTTAATGACATCGCAAAACTTTAGCTATTGCAATCCAAAAACAAAACCATCAGAATATGACTTTATTAGCAAAAAGGTTGTGTGTTTGGAATATTTATTATTGTGTATTACTATTCAGTGGAGTAATGACCAAGATAGATGCGGAAGACTTCAAATCTGAGGTTTGTCTGTGCTTTGTTTGTCAGATATCGGTTGATCCAAAGAGACGATGAAAAGCGGATGGAAGCAGCAAAGTTGGAATTTCGTCCTCGATTCTATGTTTGGGATCATGTAGCCATCGCCCTGCATTTGGATAAACAGGTACAGGTTGTGCAGAGTAGTGAAAATGGAACTGGTTCTTTCTTTCATGAAATTTTCAAAGGGAGCTGGCCAACTCATACTTTCATAGGGTTGATCAAACACTGCTTGTAAAGATCAATGTTTTACAGTTATGAAGTTAACTAAGCACCAAAATACAGAGCTATTCATTCATTCATTTATTAATTCATTTATTACATTCATCTATTATTTGTCCATTACCTGCATTATACCAACCAATGAAGCAGGGATCTGGTGGTGCCTCTCTCAAGTGGTAAAACAATAGGTAGCCAATCCCTCACAGAGCACATGCACTATTTCCTCTTTTCAAGCACAAAATACAATAATTTCAAAGTTCCATACTGGGAGAAAGTTTTAATAATAAGTTGAAAAACACAGTGTCTGAAAGGGAAAACAGGATCTCACAAAAGTAAAAAAAAACTAGGAGATATAACACATAACATTACACATGGGTTGCAGGGGCAGGGATGTGCAATGTACATGGGCAAAAATACTGAAGAACACTAGGGACTGCTAATGAGACATGTGGGGAGGAAACTGGGGAACAGACTCTGAGGCAGGACAAAACCAAGACACAGACAATATCATAACAAAATGTCTCAGGGAGAGGTGCAATCTCTGGTTAGACCCAGACAAACTTTACATCCTTATTGTATTGGATTGTACTGGTTGAAACAGTAAAGTTGATATGAAAAATTTTGGTTGCTCTGCTAACAATCCTCTTCTGCTCCTTCTCTGCCTCAGGTGCTGCACTTCCATCCTGACCGACTGAGAGAGAACCTCACGTTCTGCAAAAAAGGAAAACCTATCATCAATAAAGAGTCTGACTTTCAGGAGTACTCTGCTGCTAAGAACTTTGTCAAAAGACTGTGGCCAGACTGTTCTACACCTCTGAAGTGTTAATGCTTTCCCTGTGTCTCTGTTTTATTTTGGTGAGACTCTGTCACGGGTCTTCTGTGATCAGGGTAGGACTGCGTAATTTTGTTAAAATGTGAATCATGATATTGAATATTTTATTAGAAGTTAGAAATGACAATTTTCAGAGATTAAGTGACGTGAAGGTGCTTTGAGAGAAGCATGTGGACACTGTGGAAGAAAAACAATTCCTCAGGTCCAAAATGATGGCAAATTAAGACTTTAAAATTAAGGTTTTATTTATTGTACCATAGAGACAGAAGTTCACACAGTGGCTGCAAAGTTTTGTCTGCTGGTCCGTTCCAAGAGAAAGGCTTTCCCGTATCCTATTTTAGGTATAAAATGACAATCCAAAAGAAATTGAATCTTTTTTTTCCGATTCAAATGGATTCACTTATTACGCTCAAAAATTGATATGTCATGACATGTATGTTTTCAGTGTGTATTTCTGTGCACTTTTGCCCTTAGAGAGAACTGCTACGACATTGCATATTGACCCCCTGCAATTTGCACGTTTGCACAAGCTATTACTATGCAAGTAGGTATGGTCAGCTGCCTCTGAATTATCTGGCCTGCTAGACACTTCTCCATCTGAAAGGAGGCATGGTATGGTAATTATGAAAACTACCTAAACTGGAATCAGTAAATGACCGTATTAGAGAGTAGTCACATTAAAATATGCCCACAGGCAGATACGTCAACCTACTACCTCACCACGAGACGAGTGTGATGACATAGCATTTAGAAGCACTTAATTTAAACTTTTTTTTAATGAAAGATATATGTACGAATGTATCATATGCCACTTAAAGAAACAATTGATTAAAACATTGTATTCTGATTCAGCTTCCGTCTGCAAGACTCAAGCCTTCAAAAATGAGACAGAGCAGAAATATGATTCACTTTGAGATCCACACCTGGTTTGAGACAAAACTTGAGACGAAAACTAAACTGTCAAGGAATAACACGCGCGTGCGCACCGTTGGACGTTGCTTTTGACGGAGACGTGTATGCGCATGCGCGGTGCGGTTCGTATTTCCGGGTCTGGAAATTCGAAAGTTCTCCTGCGGGAAAAGTCTATAGATAGAGGATATATAGAAATAACCGTGGTCCGATCGAACCACACCTCATAATATTGACAATGTGCCACGGTGCTCCAAGAATACTTAGCAAGAAGAAACTCGATCGATAAAAACGGTGTTATGCGCTGTTACACCCGGTATTATAACATACAAACCGAGGGGAATAGGCTGTAATAGAGCTGTTCATGAACTCAAAGCTGCAAGAAGTAAAAACAACAAAAGGAGGACGACAAAGAGTTGACACGCAAGAGGGTGACTGCAGAAGCCTCTCTTTACTAGGACAGTAACTGGATCAAACTATCACTAATAATGGGAATAGAAAAGGAAGGGGAAACAAAACTTTGGAGTGCGCAAGTGCAAGTGGGTGTATCGTTTGTATTTAGGCGGTTGATTCCAGAGAGCGGCAGTAGTTCTTGGAGGAGACATTGTCAGTAGTTAAGCAGCCGTAATTACTTGCAATTACTTTCTTTGATCATCGAATGAAGATGGGACAATCCGATCAACTTGTTTGTGAGGGGGAGCATTTGAAGCTGCATGATTTGAGTAACAGAGCACGTGCACTAAGTTATGAAAGTAAATACCTCCCCAAGTACTACATCCCAGCATACCCTCGACCAGAGTTTCATGTGTCTCGTCTGAAACATGACACAGACAAAGACGGACTGAGTGGCATCAAGGAGGATAGTGGCTTCACAAACCCAGGAACCAGCCGTCTGCTGTGGTGGAGTCTGACTGTGACTCCTGATGAGATATCATCAGCTGAGAGGAGGCTCCTGGAGGAGACCTTCCCAGACCGGACGGAGGAGCAGATCCAGCAGCAGGAGAGCTTCCTGGGGAAGTTTCTCACCTCCCCAGCCTTTGATGGGACCTCCAGACTGGGCTCGTACCGCTTCACCTTCACGGTGGAGGAGCTGCTTCAAGCCTACAGAGACCAGGTAGGTGTTCATGACTTGACAGATGTCCTGATGCTGATATCAGCAGAGAGTGATCTAAAAGTCAATGCTTTGAAATAAGTGGATGCTGTCAGTGCTTGACAGAGATTAGTAAAGTATTCCGATCTGATCTTGTTGTTTATCAAATTTCAATGATGTTGAAGATTATGCAGAATGATGAATTCATACCATATACAGCTTTAGTACTATCTCTAATCTGATGTGAACCTCAGATCCTCCCTCACCTCAAACTTATTGTCTCTCATTGCAGTTTTGCTGTGGGGATGAGCCCGTCATGCGCACGTTCAAGACCGTCCTGTACAAACAGGAGGTGATGTACGCTATTCTGGTGCACAGCCCGGCGAATCAGGAGCTGTACTCCAAATATCCTTTGCTGACTGACGACCCAGACGCTGTCTGCAGGTACAGAGATGGACGCTTCATCTGGAAGTCTGAGGCCATGCCTGGGACCCACAGGTAAGATCAATATACTGGAGCTTTGAACTCCTTTCTTTGCCCGGTTACCGAGTCTATGACGTCTTGTTTATATTTGGCACACAAATCTTGTGTTTTAAAATTGTGGGAAAGCTCAGCTCACGTATATCCCCAACATAGCAAATAAACCATGATCTGAAATGATTCAAATCTATTTTTTCAGTCCCTTTCAGACAAAATTACATTTGAATGATATAACATGTTTCCATTGTTGTACCCCTGATGCTCGCCAGCCATATCCAGCTGGATTCCCCCATTCATACACATGATATTGGGGACCGCCAAGCAGCCACATTTACATTGGGACAATGGCCCTTTCTCCCACACCCACTAGACAACTTCATCATATCCTCAATAGTGACATTCATGCCTTTCCACCATTTTAACCATGGTACAACAGCACCACATAGTGGTATGTGCAAACAATAACATGCTCAATCGTGGCGACAATAGAAATAATGTTGTGGGTGCACCTCATCTAACACACACCCACAAGTCGCACCTAAGCTGGGGAACCACTCCATCCAGACAGGTAGAAGAATGGAGAACCACCAAAGTCTCTCTAGAATTTACTTGAATTCTACATTAGATATCTTGGATGTTTATCCTGTGATTTTAAATCTTTCAGTTCTATAAAATAAGGACAAGATTTCAACAATTGAAAGACTTGTGTGTTTCTCGTGTTAGCTATTGGTATAGTTTTAAACTATCATTAAAATGGATGTGGATGGGGTAACATGATGGATGGACGTGTAAAGATTCTAATCTGAAGTTTGTCTCTTTTTTGCTTGTCAGTTACGAGTTGATCGTGAAAAACTATGAAAAGCGGATGGAGGCAGTGGAGGTGCCACCTGTATGTCGTCAGTTTTATGTCTGGGATCATATAGCCATCGTTCTGGATGTGGATAAGCAGGTACAGTCACTTCTTACACTTTGAATACTGAATCAATGCTTCCTGTCCTAAGTTTTCTGGTGGACCAGAGTTTGCCTCTTTAGTCCAATCCAGAGTTTGGGCAAGCTTTCACACCTGCTTGGAAGTCCATAGTATCCGCAAGGTGGACTCTATTCTTTATGTGAATCCACCCTTAAATTGACACGCATCCAGTGAAGAACTCTGGAGGTTGCTGAGGTGGATAGTCATTCTTCTCTTTTATAGTCTTGAATTCTACGCTTTGTAAATTTCAGCCTCTGAATGATTCTGCTGTCATCAGTAATGCGGATTTGAATAATTTTGGTTGCTTTGCCTATAACCTTCTCCTGCTCCATCTCTGCCTTAGGTGCTGAGATTCCATCCTGACCGACTGAGAGAGAACCTCACGTTCTGCCCAGAAGGAAAACCTACCATGATACCACACGAGGGGTTTCAGGAGTTCTCAGATGCTGATGATTTTGTCAAAAAACTGTGGCCAGACTGCTCTTCACCCCTGAAGTGTTAATGCTTTTCCTGTGTCTCTGTATTTCCTGTTTTACAGTTTTTCCTCAATCGCTTTGGTGCTATTCTCACAACAGAATTAAATTTCTCATAACTATTAGTTCAACCTCCTCAACATTTCGTCATTCGTGCACATCATAGTAGCAGTATCTCTTTCCTTTTAACAAATCTGCAAAACTCAAGACTTCAAAAATGCAACTAATGTGAGACATTAATAATAAACAATGACAATACTAATACTATGATAATATAAGCATAAAATGATAATAAGAGTGATGATGAGAACAGCACCAACAATAATCATATATACTATTATACGATCATACTATTGTCCATAATATAATAATTATATAATTATACTCAACTGCAGTGAATAGCCTCAAGCAATGCTTTCAATAAAACCCTGAACACATTATTTTTTGTTTCTTTATATCTGTCTATCTATGTGTGTCTAGGGTGACATCAGCTAAATTGAGCCACTGGTTAATCACTCAAAAAACTAAGAAAAAGCAAATGACATTTGACTGTGCTTTCATAGTCGATTGTTCATGTTGTTGTACATATTTTTGTGTTGAATCAATGTAATAAGGTGTAATAGTTCACCTCTGACCATTTCTGAAACATCACCTGCCTGAAAATGTGCAGTGTAGAGGTAATATGGGCCACCAGTTCAGCCAATATACTGATGTGAGCTGATACTGATGAGCAAACATAGATCGATCAAATAAATTGAAAATCTGAAATCATTTGCAGCCATGCTCTAACTTCAATGGCTCAATTTACCTGATGGCTCACCCGACATCACCATATCTATCTATCTATCTATCTATCTATCTATCTATCTATCTATCTATCTATCTATCTATCTATCTATCTATCTATCTATCTATCTATCTATCTATCTATCTATCTATCTATCTATCTATCTATCTATCTATCTATCTATCTATCTATCTATCTATCTATCTATCTATCTATCTAATAGAGTTTCATGTATCTCATCTGAAACATGACACAAACAAAGCTGGACTGAGTGGCATCTGGACAGACAGTGGATTCACAAACCCAGGAACCAGCCGTCTGCTGTGGTGGAGTCTGACTGTGACTCCTGATGAGATATCATCAGCTGAGAGGAGGCTCCTGGAGGAGACCAGGAGAGGAGGCTCCTGGAGGAGACCTTCCCAGACCGGACGGAGGAGCAGATCCAGCAGCAGGACAGCTTCCTGGAGAAGTTTCTCCAGTTTCTCCAATACTGCCTATAACCTACTCCTGCTCCATCTCTTCCTTAGGTGCTGAGATTTCATCCGGACCGACTGAGAGAGAACCTCAGGTTCTGCAAAAAGGGAAAACCTGCCATGATACCACCTTCAGACTTTCAGGAGTTCTCAGATGCTGATGATTTTGTCAAAGAACTCTGGCCAGACTGCTCTTCACCCCTGAAGTGTTAATGCTTTGTCTGTGTCTCTGTATTTCCTATTTCATTTTGGTACATTTCTGGCTGGGTTGCCAAAGGAACATTTTGTGGGTATTTCCCCCATCTAATGGTGAAATTGTGTATTGCATTCAAATGAATGATGCACTCTTGTGCCTTCCTGTTTTAAACAAGCATTACAACTATGGTGGCCACCATTTATCAAAAAGCCTCTACTTGTCCGGCATCTCTGCATTGTCTTGCAGGGAATACACGTTGGTGCTATTTGTCCCTTGCTGGTAGCTGTAGTTTCAAGATGGTGGACTGTCATGGCGCTGCCCTGCGTGCTTACCTGTCACATGTATAAATAAATCTAAACTGTGACCTTTGGGTTACAATTTGAGATCCTAGAAATGTAAGCCAAGACTGACCCAAAGACCCCAAAGTTCCTATATCTTAGTGCTTCTTCTTACCTGAACCCTTATTAGGAGCTTTCATAACGCCATAAGAACAGTCTAATCTGGGAAATGCAGGCATTAACAATTTTCACAATTTTTACCTCATTTTATGAACCAAACAAGCAACCAACCAACATAACCGTTTGTTGCAAGGTGTAAATTTGTGACTGTGTAATGCTTTAACTTTTTTAATGAAGAAAATTGCTCAAAGTTATGGTATGCAGTAATATTGCATTACAATTTCAGTTTGTGATTATATACCACTGTGTTTTTTTTGTTTTTGTTTTACCTTTTAGACTGCTGTGATCAACAAATTAACAACAAAACAAACAAACAAAAAACTAAAAAATTCTTGTTCTCTTTGTGCAGCCTGGTACCAAATGGCCCGGTAGATGGGATAAATAATGTGCTTGTATCGGATCCTTTGTGATGGTTTATTCAGCAAATGTGACATTCATGAGCCAACCATTTGCCTCCTGGTCTGTTGTGTTGATTGGTGACTAATCCTCATCTTAATCTCTGGAGAGACAGGAAAAGAAATGTTTCTATGGTTGATGTTACCGTCAACAGAGTTAGCTGTTAGTTTGATATCTATAATTAGTCATTGTGCTATGCTGTGTTATGTCAATTTGTTTTTCATTGATATCTCTAAAATTGTAACATTTGCAGCATATGATTATGATTTGCAGCTTATGGTTGTTTCCTTAAGAGTTTCCTGGCTCATTTAAAATGTGCTTTCGCTACGCTAATGCTTTTTGTTTCAGAGTGTAGTCAAATAAAATGTTATCGAAGAAAACTGTTTGCCACTGTGTTGTTTTAAAACTTTGTATCATCAAAACAACAAATAAACAAAAACAGGCCACCATTTAGAGGTGTTTGCTTATGTAAAAGCATGACTTGTCTATTCGAAAAACATGAATTAGCTAGCATGTATGCCCACATAAATAGATAAAATTAGACTTTATTGGTCCCAACAGGTACAGCGCAGAAGGCCGAAGCTGGACATACAGTGCCATGAAATATACACAATTTTACCTAAAATTTACAAAAAATGATTGAAGGACATTAAAACAAGCCAAACACATTGTTATAAAATAGTTGTAAAATAAAGAACCAAAGTGTCTCGTGTGTAATTCATTCACTACCATAACATTTCCATTGCACAGAACAGCACCTAAAAACAGCAGGGTTTCTTCAGTTCCCTGAGTTTACATGATTCAAATCCCAGAAATAAAATGTATAAAAATAAATAAAACTGTAAAACTTGTAAAACATGTTTTGCAGCTGCCTGGTTACCTAAAACAGCAACGGTGTGTTTCAGCAACAAGACACAACAAGATAAATCAAAGTGCACTTCAGTGATAGAGAGTCAGGTAGCACCTTTCTTTTCCCATACATATGATCAAGTTTGAGATTATCATACTTTCTTTCTGCTTCCAATTGAGGATCTGTTTCCAAAACAAGATGTTTGCACTGATGCATGGATTCCCCCAGTTTCTTCTCGACTTCCATTTCATTTCCAGCTGTTTTTCATCTGCATTATCATTCAGCACCCTCGAGTGGTCGGGCTACAGCTCTTTAGAAAGATTTCCCTCTCACGGTTTTACAATGACGACCACTCGTCATCTCCTCCATAAACCGATGACAAAGCAACTTCACTTTGCACGATTTGTGAAAATTTAATGAACAAAAATAGTGTCAAGGAATTTGATTTCAGTTTCATTTTAGCAAAAATAAATACATGAGTAAACAAATGAATAAATCGAGATTCACATTTCCCCAAAAATCATGCAGTCCTACACTCGACCTCATGACAGGAACCTACCAAAATAAAACAGGAAGTACACAGACACAGACAAGCATTAGCACTCGAGGGGTGAAGAACTGTCGGGCCACAGTCCTTTGACAAAATCATCAGCATCTGAGAACCCCTGAAAGTCTGAAGGTGGTATCATGGTAGGTTTTCCCTTTTTGCAGAACCTGAGGTTCTCTCTCAGTCGGTCCGGATGGAAGCAGAGTGCCTGAGGCAGACAAGGAGCAGGAGAAGGTTTTAAGCAGAGTGACCGAACTGAGTCAGATCAGCTTCAATGGCAACAGCAGAATAAAATAGAGGCTGGAATTAAAAATCATACAGCAGAATAAAAGAATGGGAACAAGACAGCTGCTACCTGTTTGTCCACATGTAGAGCAACAGAGACGTGATCCCAGACATAAAACTCTGGACGAGAAATCCTGACTGCTTTGATCTGCTTCTCATTGTGTCTCTGGATCAATTCATATCTGGCGAGCAAATGAGCAACCAAACTATTTTCACTTTCATTTTAACAAAAAACAACACACAGAGCAAAGTTATCTGACCCTAACCCTTAACTGTAGGAGAAAACCTACAGAGTAGTGAGAAACACTGTCAACAGCAACATAAGTATGTAAGTACAACTTATGCAACTTATGTAAGTATAAGTATTGACTAGAAAATGCCTTTATGTGTCCCACAACAGGGAAATTTCAATACTGTGACCACTGAACCATTTGTAAAGCCTACGTTGAGTTACCGGGAGCCAGATCTGATCACATACCTACAAACAGGATTTTAAAATGTTTTGTAAAAAAGCATTTAAAGTATTTCTGATGAAATCAGTGTTTACTAGAGTCCATGTCCGCACCGCTGACCCAGTAAAACATTGTAGGTTCCCTTTAAAACAGCAAATTTGAGCAAGACAATTCAATACAGTGATAGAGAGCAACTTTGCGTCTTTTTACCCATAGATTCTTGAGATTATACTACAGCGAGTATTGTTCAAAGTTGCAGGTTCTCGTTCTTGCCTGTGGGTCTCAGACATGGCCTCAGGCCTCCAGATGAAGCCTCCGTCTCTGTATCCGCAGACGGCGTCCGGGTCGTCGGTCAGCAAAGGACGGTCTGAAAGCAGCTCCTGGTTGGCCGGGCTGTGCACCAGGACGGCGTGCATCACCTCCTGTTTGTACAGGACGGTCTTAAACACACGCATGACGGGCTCATCACCACAGCAAAACTGCAGAGAAAAGAAGTGGATGTAAAACATTTACATAAAGGTTCCTAGAACTGAAAAGGTTCCTAGAACTGAAAAGGTTCCTAGAACTGAAAAGGTTCCTAGAACTATAAATGTTCATGGAACTAAATGCTCCTGGAACCAAAGGTTCCTGGGACTAAAGGTTCTAAGAAGAGGACAGATTAACGTTTCCTAAGACTAAAGGTTCCTGAAACAAAAGTTACCTGAGACTAAAGGTTTCTGAGACAAAAGTATCCAAGACTAAAGGTTCCTAGAACTAAAGGTTCTAAGAAGAGGTTCTAAGAGGTTCCTGAGACTAAAGTTTCCTGAGACTAAAGGTTTCTGAGACAAAAGTATCCAAGACTAAAGGTTCCTAGAACAAAAGGTTTCTGAGACAAAAGTATCCAAGACTAAAGGTTCCTAGAACAAAAGGTTCTAAGAAGAGGTTCTAAGAAGAGGTTCTAAGAAGAGGTTCTAAGAGGTTCCTGAGACTAAAGTTTCCTGAGACTAAAGGTTTCTGAGACAAAAGTATCCAAGACTAAAGGTTCCTAGAACTAAAGGTTCTAAGAAGAGGTTCTAAGAGGTTCCTGAGACTAAAGTTTCCTGAGACTAAAGGTTTCTGAGACAAAAGTATCCAAGACTAAAGGTTCCTAGAACTAAAGGTTCTAAGAAGAGGTTCTAAGAGGTTCCTGGGACTAAAGTTTCCTGAGACTAAAGGTTCCTGAGACTGATGTCTCAGGAAACATTTGAACATCATTGTTGTTTTCACATTTAAGCGCACAGAAAGTTGGCAAGAATACATCGGTGGTACCTGGTCCCCATAGGCTTTAAGCAGCTCCTCCATGGTGAAGATGAAGCGGTACGAGCCCAGTCTGGAGGTCCCATCAAAGGATGGGGAGGTGAGGAACTTCTCCAGAAAGCCTTTCTGCTGGACTTGCTCCTCCGTCCGGTCTGGATAGGTCTCGTCCAGGAGCCTCCTCTCAGCGGATGATATCTCATCTGGAGTCACAGTCAGACTCCACCACAGCAGAGAGCCATGCCCTGGGTTCCTGAAGCCGCTGTTCCCCCTGATGCCTCTCAGTCCATCTTGGTTTGTGTCGTGTTTCAGATGAGACACGTGGAACTCTGGTCGAGGAGAAGCTGGGATGTTGCTTTTGAAGAGGTATCTGTTTTTCAGACGACCCCACGTTTTACTCTGCAAATCCTTCAGCTTCAAGTGCACACTCTCAAAGAAGACTTCCTCGTATCCTCTCCTGTTGACGAATCTCTTCATAGTCCGGTTGTTTTAAAGTGCTGAAGACATGAAATGCAATTCCAATGTCGCCTCTAACTTTGGGACAGGTCGTCTCTGAACTTCAAAGGTAAATCAGAACAAACCACACCTCGAGACGGTGACATCATCTTGAGTTGTGGAGCTTGTGGGGCCTGGACGTACTGACGAGTTCCATTTTTGCATAGATTTGTTTGAAGACGATTATCGTGAAGATAGATGCGCGTTTTGTGTGTTTATCTCTGAGACTGTGAGGTGTAACTGTCTGCTTTGCATCACAACATGATATGAAACAGATATGATTTTATTTTATTGTTTTGCAGAGGAATACACCCTCTCAACTTGCATTCCTTCGGTTCCCAGAAACATCAAAAAGATCTGGAATCAGCATGGAAATGCACCAGCCTGGCAAAAAATAAACATCTGCTGGTGAGGTGGTCAGACCCGCACAGGAGAATCTTTTATGTGTACATATATGTGACAAAAGAAGAGGACAGGTGATGTTGACTTACCTGTCTCTGTTATTTATCTGACATGATCTGTTTTGTCTGAGGTAGATACTTTCATTTTAGACGTTAGTCTAACCCACAGAGGCTGTAAAAGCAAATATTTGTATAGCGTTCAACCAAGTCTTACCATATCATATTCCTTATGCGTATCTACGGCTGAAGTATGGTGCAAACAAAGCACCAATTGATTTTGTCCTGTGTGAAGACAGAACAACGTATCAAGCCTCCACCTCTGCAGATTTGGGAGATCAAATCTTCCTCATGCCTCAGACCACCTGCATGTTCTTGAGAGTGTTGCTTTCTGGAGGATATGTCAAAAGAAGAAGATTAAAATCTTTGATCGGCTGAGAGTGATGAAGACTCCTTGTCTCGGACGTGTGTCCCGGTCTTTGTCTTTTGTGCGCACGGTGCGTGGGAGGAGCCAAGGTGGTTATGCCAAATAAAAGTGCTCTGAGATAACAGCTGTTATGATATGGCACTTAAAACAAATAAAAGTTGAAGTTGAAGTTAAAATGAAAGAAACTATCCCAACTAAAAATAAAATATAAACCAAAAGGCCTAACTATCTTATCTAAAGAAAAGACACCAAAAAACATACATGTGTGGCACCACCAATAAGCCTACTGTTTTAACAGAAGAATCACCTATGTGAGTGCAAAGAATGTAAAGGGTACCCCGACTTACCTAATATCAACCTCCTCACCCACACCTTCCAAAACTCCTCAGACAGGTGATGTCCTCCTTTTAAAATGCCGCCTCCCTGGTGATTGACCATCAGAGGGGCTGGAGAGGAGCAATCAGCAATCTGGCCCCACCCAGACAGGTGAGGAGCATTCAGGTGGCCACAACCAAAGAGGACACACACAAAACACACTGCCTGGCACGTAACACCCCCACCCAAATAAGACCAAACAAAGTTTGGAATGAACATCATCAACATTAACTAAAGGCACGTGACAGGGCATCAGCCCTAAACATTCGCAGATCCTTTTTTATGACTGATCACCAGGTTGTAGTTCTGAATAATCAGGGATCAGCGCATGAGACGCTGGTTATGATTACACATCCGAGAAAGGAATACAGGAGGGTTATGATCTGTGAATACTTGAATTGGTTTCACACTAGAACCAAGATAAACATCAAAATGTTGTAAAGCGAACAACAAGTCAAGACCATATTTCTTTGACTGGGCTTTAGTTACCACGCAAGCAAGGAAAATATCAGATTCAGGGATGATGTTATTAGCCTCAAAGTTCAGATCGGGTCTGTCTAGTACTTCTGGAGCTGGCACAACTTTGTCTCCCACTATGTCATTGCCAAGAATGAAATCAACCCCCGTTATTGGCAAAGCCAGTAGAAGAACCACCTTCAATAATCCACTGACCAGGGAAGACTGAAGATAGATTCTATGCAGGTTAGCAGGTACAAAACCCATTTCGACACCCTGAATGACTGCACTTGAGTGGCATGACGATTCAGATGTTAAAGGTAAGACACCCTCTAGAATTATGGACTGGGCACATCCTGAATCTCTAGGAATGGTTACTGACCGCTGATCTTTTGATTTCTCTGTTAATGACATCAATCCTTGTGATAGAAAAGGTATAAAACAGGGATCAGATTCCTTTTTAGCCTCATCTGACACTCTCTCAGTGACTAAAGGAGAAGCAGTCTTAATTAGACCCATTCCTTTTGCTTGTAAGGAGCTAGAAGGAAACTGTTTACGCTCCAGAGCAAGACAATCTGCTACATGTCCCTTCTTATGGCAGTAGAAACATTCACGAGAGCCATGTGGAGGTGACTGTGGTCCCTTGGCTCTTTCAAGAGAAACTTGACCAGAATCTGGCTTCATGGAGCGAGACATTGAGGCTTTGTCAGGATGAGAAGAATGATACTACTTCCTGTGCTTTACCAACCAGCTTCTACTGGAGGAGGATGGGCCACATGTCCCTTGTCCATTCTAGTGCTGTTGCAATCCTCTCAAATGCACTGAAGTAGGAGTCAACTTCTGTCTCTCTAAACGTTGGTACTAGGGCAATATTGTGTCAAAACGTTGCCTGTGGCCAATGGTTTGTGACCATTCATCATCTTGAGTTGCTCAGAGGAGATCTTCATGGCTTCTACCTCAAGCTGCCACAACCTGACTGACTTCCTTATCAGCCTGAATCTCTAGTTTGCGTACTTGTAACTTGGGCTCATATTCATTCTACGCACGCTCTCCTTCTACTGTGCTTCTAACTGAAGATTGGCTAAACGAACCTTCAATTTAGCATCTCCGCTAGACTCATGAATCTCTGGGGAGAAAGGCTCAAAGCGAGGCAGAGTTCGAGGAGCCTCACAGACTGCTTTAGGCCCCTGAGGTGTGGCCTGTACAACCTGCTGTCTCCAATGCTCCTCTAACACAGAGGAAGCACATGGTCCAGCCACTGAAACTCCCACTGAAACTCCCACTGAGTCAACAGGACCTGGAAGGACCTTTTATTGCAGCTTCCTTTATACCTTTTATAAGGTATGAGGCTGAGAGTATGAGGCTGGGTCCTGCAGGTTTGCTTACTTGTGACGTGCTAAAGGTTATTGTAATTGATGTGCTTTGATCCAAAAAATGCATTGATTCTTTTATTAGAAACAGCACCAGGCTATTACGGTGCAGAAAAATGAATGAATGGAAAAAATGAAAACCAGCAGGTTAAACAAATAATAGGGTGATGAATTAATGAATGGGTAGCATGTGTAGCGTGTGCGTCTTTTCTATGACTTTCCTTTTGATTCCTTGGGATAGTTTAGTCAGGCCGACTTTTGTTATATTCATTTCATTTTATTTGGCATAACCACCTTGTCTCCTCCTCCCCACCTCAGTGTCACCTTCTTTTGTTGAAATAAATCACTCAAAATCAAGCCAACTCTGTTCTCACATCAACAATTCTCAAATTCTGAACTTGGCTCAGTCTGGTTCTCTACCACCTGCCGAGTGAATGTACCTGCAAAACAGATGTTTGATAACAGATCTCAGGCATTTGAAAAATTCACTGAGAGGCGTCGAATAGATGATAAGAAGCATGCCATACTTCACCTGCACGTACCGATCGAAACACAAGGCAGACGATCCGAGGTCAGCTCTGTTTTGATTCTATTTGCGTTCTGCTTTGTCTATGTTGTCTGTTCATGTAAAGTGTCTCGAGATGATGAAGAGAGATGAAGTTGAAGCTCAGGTGAGAGGGTCTACACCAGATCGCCAACGGCTGCTTTCCCGCCTTCAGTCCACTGAGTTTGAGTTCTGGTTGGGTATAGTGAGTGCAGACGCCCTTACTTTGGTCGATCGAGCATGTTGATCATCTGTATATTATATTAGGTGGAAGACAACCCGGATACAGAGGAGGACCAATGACCGGCCCGCACGCTCTGTTTCCTAATGCAAAGTCATTAACAACAACAAGAGATTGAAAATGAAAGTGAACTACTCAAAAAACACAACTTGACTGCTGCACCTGCTGCAGATTGACCGTGTTTCATGTTACATTCGTCTTCCAGTCATTCACAAAGGAAATAAGATCATCCTGGACTTCTTTTAACGCAGAGTGTTTATATTTTGCTTCATGTGTTTTGGTTCAATTCCCTTTGATTAAAAGTCTTTCACATTGTCATTTCAGGAAAAAACAAACAGTGTATTAGTTCATGTGTAGGCACACATAAATAAAATAGGATAAAATTAGACTTTATTGATCCCAAAGTTGGAAAACCATACATCTCATTCCTTTTGGATAGCTTCTAAATAAAACATTGACGTGTTATACCTAAAAGAAGATACAGCCTCAACATTATGTGATTATATGCGATTATGTTATACATTATATATGACACAATGTATGTGTCCCCACATACATTGTTACTGCCTTCGCCCTAAACCTATGACAAAGCACATTCACATTATATAATTTGTGTAAAATTAGTGAGTATGCCAGAGAATTTCTGATGCTTACATTAATCATGATTACGATAATGATTTACTTTTCTCCAAATTCATGCAGTCCTACACCCAAACACAAACAACCGTTGACAGAATCCTACCAAAATAAAACAGGAAGTACAAAGGCACAGGAAAGCATTAGCGCTTCAAGGGAAAAGTACAGTCTGGCCACAGTTCTTTGACAAAATCATCAGCAGCTGTGTAGTCCTGAAACTCCTCCTGTGGTATTATGGTTGGATATCCTCTTCTGCCGAACATGAGGTTCTCTCTCAGTTTGTCAAGAGGGAAGCTCAACACCTGATGAAGAGAAGGAGCAGGAGAAAATTATAAGCAGAGCAACCAAAAACATATGTGTTTTATGCTCTGGTTTTGGGACTTTTATAAGATCCTGCTTTGCCTTTCATATATATTGTGTTTTTGAATCAGCTTGTTATTCAAACTTGCTCCTGATATGGAACTTTTAGATTATTTCAGTTTTGCATTTGAAGAGAGTAAATAGTGTGCACTCTATGATGGATGGCTACCTGTGTAGGTGTTTTCCCACTGAGAGAGAGGCACCAGCTGATCCCTCTGCACTCGTAGACATAAAGTGGGTAATGGATTTATAATGGATGATTGGATGGATGGATAGTTCTGTACCTTGGTCCTTAGTTAAACCTCACGACTCAATGATATTTACAAGCATGATTGTGTAGAGGTTGAGGCATTGGGGAAAGTAAGAAAGCAGGCTCCTTTATTTGCATTTCTCTTGTTTTGAAAAGCTCATGAAAGAAAGGACCTGTTCCACCAGTTTCTTTACTCTAAAGAATTTGTACCTGTTCATCCACATGCAGGGCGATGGCGACATGATCCCAAACATAAAACTGTTGGGGGTGTTCTGCCTCAACAGCCTCCATCTGCTTTTCATCATCTCTTTGGATCAAACAATATCTGACAAATAAAGCAGAGACAAACCTCAGATTCAAACATTCACATCTATCTTAATTGTTATTACAATCAATAAGCACATCAGTAATAAACATACCAAACACTCAACTCTATTAGTTGTCACAGTATGATCTGCAGTTCCCTCCCACAGTTGAATAACATATTTTTGGCTGATTTGAGACACTGCAACTGAGCATAGGAGTGAGGGTGAGAACGATGGGTGTGTGTGTGTGTGTGTGTGTGTGTGTCTGTGTGTGTGCATGTGTGCCCTGTAATGGACTGTTTACCTGTCCAGGATGTATGCCTTTGTCCTATGGGTATTGGTGAGGGTCTAAAGTAGACTCCAGCACTCCAGCAGTTTTGACATGTTTTGTGTGCCAAATATGAACAACATGTTGTACATTATCATATTGTCATACAATTTATTGTCATACAATCAGGACAATCAGGACAGTTTAAAGCTCCAGGTTCTTGTTCTTGCCTGTGTGTCTCAGACATGGCCTGAGCCCTCCAGGTGAAGTGTCCATCTCTGTAAGAGCAGACAGCGTCTGGGTGGTCGGTCAGCAGAGGATACTTAGAGAAAAGCTCCTCAGCTTCAGGACTGTGGACCAGAACGACGTACACCACTTCCTGTTTGTACAGTTGAGTCTCATATATGCGCATGACGGGCTCACCACCAGAACAAAACTGCAGACAAAAAAAGAGATTTCAGATAAAATCTCATGACTGCTGTAAATGTCTAACTTTATGCCAGAGATGTGCAGATTGATACTGAAATGGTGAGTCTCCTGATTTCATAGTTTTCCCTCCTAGGATCAGTTCTGCAATGAACTTTACTAAGACCTGTAGCAGCAGGGACCACTACCTCTCCCTCCATCCTTCATAACTAGTATGTGCAGCCACTACACTCCCATATTTACGCTTCAATCAAGTGGAGTGTGATAAGATAATGGTATGATCAGGGCTTTGACTTTTTAGCTCCTCATGTAAGAATAGGACATAGTCTTAGATACTGAAATACTGAATACATACTGAAATTGTTAAGTCATAGATTTTGTATTGCACATTACTGCACAGTAGCACTTCCTGAATACAAACAGACAAAGAGGTTAACTATGACCAACTATTGGTTAATCATTTATTTTTACAGGGCTCTCTCAGCTGATATTCACATGCGCAGCTGTTAAGTCATGAACACCTACCTGGTCTCTGTAGGCTTGAAGCAGCTCCTCCACCGTGAAGGTGAAGCGGTACGAGCCCAGTTTAGAGGTCCCATCAAAGGATGGAGAGGTGAGAAACTTCTCCAGGGAGCTGTCCTGCTGCTGGATCTGCTCCTCCGTCCGGTCTGGGAAGGTCTCCTCCAGGAGCCTCCTCTCAGCTGATGATATCTCATCAGGAGTCACAGTCAGGCTCCACCACAGCAGAGAGTCATGCCGTGGCACATTCCTTGGGTTTCTGAAGCCACTGTCCCTCTTGATCCCCCTCAGTCCAGCTTTGTTTGTGTCATGTTTCAGATGAGACACATGAAACTCTGGTCGAGGGTATGCTGGGATGTTGAATTTGTAGAGGTAGTCATTGGTTTCATTCTGTTTCCTTGCTTCTGCAATCAAATCTTCCAATCTCAAGTGTTTCCATTCAAAAGCCAGATATTTATACCCTCTTTGGTTACTTTTTCGCATGGTGATATAAAAAATAGCTGTAGTTAAAACAATTGCTGTTGATTTACTGTAATCCCAGTCTCCTTCAAGATGAACTCTGTCTGATTATTGATTTTGGTTGTGAGCAGACCTACTTATAGTGAAATGATCACATGATGTCACGATGTCATGCACTGTATATGAACCTTCAATCTTGCCCCTCCTTTCCTCCCTATCATTTTTGCTGATGTGTAGGGCGTTCACAGTGCACTGATAACACACCCACACACTATCCTGTAATGGAAATAGCCTCCAGGTATAATACCTGCATTTCCCTGCAGACTGTATCTTCATTAAAATAAATCAAATTCAAATGTAATACATTGCATTCATGCAAATGTATATATATATATATACACATGGAAAATGTTGGTACATTCACGCCAAACCTCATGCTAAAATGTTTTTGGCCCTGTGGGGAGGAGGGTGGAGATTTGCAGAAGATGAGGCAGCAGGTAAGGTGTGACGGTTCAACAAGGTCAATGAAGTAGGATGGGGCCTGGTTCTGGAGAGCTCTGAAGGTAATGAGAAGGGCTTTGAACTCAATTTGATAAGGATTTTGTAGCCAATGTAGATTCTGGTTCTAAATTCATTCATTAATTTTCCAGTATGTGTTAAGACCTAGTACTCAGCATGCTTGTTTTATTGCTGTCCTTTGCCCTGGAAATCAAACTGTGTTTCATAGACTTTCTTTTATTTATCCCTTTGGGATGGCTCCCTCAGGGATATTTACATTTCCAGTAGCGTATGAATAGAAAAATAGAATAATATGAATTACAAAAGAACAATAGAATCTCCCAGATATAAAATATATGCATTAGAACATTTATGATTTCATTGTGAAAACCATATTTAGAAGGTATAGCTTGGGTCTCAGAAGGCAAAGGATGCCCCTTGTAACCTCAGGTGTCACCCTGCAGGCTTGTGATAGGAGCACAGCTGTAGGATTGTTCATCGTTACCTGATCTGGCCATAAGTAAGAGCACCGTCAGGAAGCTTTTAAGCTTGGACTTAAATGTGGAGAGAGTGTGGAGAGAAAAGTGCAATAAGTGTAAATCAATTAAGTTATGGAGTCATGTCAGTGCAAATATGATAATGAAAATGCCGAAAGACGACATATTGTTTATGCTGGTGCTGTCAAACGATGAGATCATGTATCTGGTCATGATGGACTGGATCTATATCTGCTAAATAGCATTTAATTTTTGACTTATTTTAAACTACCTTATGGTCTGTATGCACATGACACAAATCATGCTGATGTAGTTGGCATAAGGAGGTACAGTGGCTTCAGGAAGCCAGGATTTTTGCAAAGATTGTTATTATTATTACAAAAATTAGGCAGCTGCTCCTCTCTTCACTCTGTGGCCCTTAAGAAGCTTCTTTGGTGGGATCTTATGTGCACCACATGTCTGTGGCACCCTGGACCAGTGCACTACACATCTGTAGTGACCTTCCTGGAGCTCGTACACTTTGACGCGTGCCTCTTTGCTGGGGCTTGCCCCCTCAGGATGAACCTCAGAGACTGCCCCTCACACCAAGTACCTCTGAAAGGAACTGACACAGTGTCCATGCCTGGGACCCCAGAGCCTGTGCCCCTGGTAGGCTGAAAAGTGAGAAATTTAACCACGTCTTTGGCAAAAACAATCCCCCAGAACCTATTTAGGAGCTCATTCGCTCTGATCCTAGGAGGGAAAACTATGAAATCAGGAGACTCACCATTTCAGTATCAATCTGCACATCTCTGGCATAAAGTTAGACATTTACAGCAGTCATGAGATTTTATCTGAAATCTCTTTTTTTGTCTGCAGTTTTGTTCTGGTGGTGAGCCCGTCATGCGCATATATGAGACTCAACTGTACAAACA